>SNQJ01S0011235.1:158090-180858 GCA_010110895.2 Picea sitchensis | reverse complement strand
AGTCAAAATCGACAAGCTCAACAAGAAATTTGAAGAGACAGAAACATCCACATTAGTTGTAGAGAATGAAGAGAAGCACTCTACGTTGTTAGAAAAGAAGAATGAAGAAAATAGAAAGAGTTATGCAGAAGTACTCAAAGGAGGGAATCATGGTCAACCAGAATCTAAGAAAACTATTGAAGATACATCTTCAAGAAGACCATCCATGTTCAAGCCACAAAGAAGCTTCAATCATGATAATGATCAGTCAAGGAAAAAATTCAAAAGGACTACACCACAAAGAAGATCATTCACTACCAGGTATGCAAATTTATTTTATGGTCATTTTTTATTGTACTAACTTTGTACATAAGGTTGCCGATTGGAGGGATTATAAAAGAAATGTTCAAGAAAGAAGTTCCTATGTGGTCGCACGTAACATTCAGTGTTACAAATGTCATAACTATGGACACATAGCTAGTGATTGTAGAAGCGTTATCGATACTTACATGAAAGAGAATACTGATATAAGATATAAGAAAGTATGGATTAGAAAACAGGAAGAACAGGTGAAAAAATACCAGGTACCAGAGATTGCAAGATTGGCAATAAAATGAGATGAAGAAANGTTTGGAAAATAAATGAAAGAAAGGAAGGACATGTAAATAAGGAATAGGTTCAAGAGATTGTACTTTCATGCATTGTATTGAAATATGAATCCACAGACAGAAAGAAAGAAGTCAGAGCTCAGAGAGATAATGAATCTACCAATAAAGATGACAATGAATCTACCAATGAGTATGATGATGAATACACATCAGAGAAGGAATTATTCTAAGCCATCTGGATTTGAGACTCCCAAGTAATATGAATATTATATTGGGGGAGTCTATGCGATAGCTATGACAGACCAAAGAACCATCCTTTACGCAACTTGCAAATTTTGAGAAGACAGATGCAAAGCAATCAGTTAGCAAAAGTACAGTTCGATAGACTAATCAAGACTTCATAATAGTATAGTGATAAATGGGTTAGCATTATGGACATTTGCGCAAGTAGAGTCTTGGAAAATATGGATAGAGATGGATTCGTAAGAACACTTAGAAGGTTTGGATAGATATATGATAGTGGAAGAGAGCATGGAGTCATAGATTGGTTCAGAGAGTGGTTCAGAGAGTGGTTCATAGACAAAGGAACATTATCATAATGGATGATAATTACATAGGAAATGGATCGAACAATGCTAATGGATTCCAAATTGACAGATACTTTTTGGACACATGCAGTGCATACATCAGCTCACATTCCAAACAAAGTAATGATTAGAAGCAACAATGACAAAACTCCCTATGAACTATGGAAAGTAAGCACATACAATAACCTCTACATCAAGGTAACTCAAGGTAATATTTTATGAATTGAAATTTGTGTTGATGATATTGTTTTGGAATTACTAATGATAGGTTAAGCCAGAAATTTGCAAAGGATAGGCAAAGTGAATTTAAAATGTCATTACTTGGAGAACTATCCTTCTTCTTGGGTCTTCAAATATGTCAAAGAAACCAAGGAATTTTTATTTCTCAAACTAAGTATATTAGAGAAATGCTAAAGAGGTTGGGAATGGAATATTGCAAACCAATTACCACTCCTATGAAAACCAGTTGCAAGTTGAGAAAAGATGATGATTCAAAGTATACATACCAGAGGCAATATAGGTAAATGATTGGTATCTTACTATATGTGACAACATCCAGACCAGATGTAATGAAGGCAGTTGGACAGGTGGCACAATTTCAAGCAGCACCAAAGGAAACACATGTATTAGCAGTGAAGAGGATTTTCAGATATCTCAAAGGAACAAAAGAGTTTGGATTATGGTATCCAAAAGGAAAGGATCTATCACTTATTTACTACACAGGTGCAGACTGGGCAGGTTGAATTGATGACCGACAAAGAACTAGTGGAGCAATGTTCTACTTGGGTGAGTGTTTAGTATCTTGGCTAAGCAAGAAACAATCATCAATATCCTTATCTACAGACGAGGCATAGTATATTTCAACAACGACATGTTGTACACAGGTTCTATGGATGAAACAAACTTTGAAAGATATACAGGTTGAGTATGATTAGCCCATTCCAATCTATTGTGATAATACAAGTTCCATCAATATCTCAAAAAACTCGGTGATGCACTCAAAGACGAAGCACATTCCAATAAAGTATCACTTTCTACAGGAATAGGTTGCAGAGAAGAACATCATATTTGAATATGTGGGAACAAGAGAACAAGTGGCATACATATTTACAAAACAACTTCCATGGGAATCCCTTGAGTATCTTCGCCAGAGACTAGGAGTAATTTCTACTCCAAAATGAATGCTTTTGAATTCTTATCTTATATGTCTTATTTGCACACGAGGAAGCACCATAAATAGGAGAAAGGGGGAGAGATTTATCATATGCAAAGGTAAATTCTTAGAGAGAGAGAATATAGGCATGTTTCCAAGCGGAACGATTGTTAAAAGGGAATAATGAGTGATATGACTTCATAGTGATAACCTTTGTCAAAGGGGGATATATTATTCATATGAAGGGAAAGAGAGTAATCAGAGGATTATAAACAAAAGGAAAAATCAAAGGCATGTAGACAGGGGGAGAAACCCCAAGGAGAGTTTAGTCAGGGGGAGCATCCCCAAAGGGAGATACCCTTTTCCATTGATGTCAAAGGGGGAGAGAGAGAAAAATTGATAAAAAGTAGAAGTATGAATCTTATCATGACTAAGAGTTTCCATCAATGTTGGTGTTTCCACCAATGCCAAAGGGGGAGATTGTCAGATAGTTGACTTAGGTTGTTGGATAGTTGGTATGTATTATTGTTTGTCATTGATGTCAACTATTGGAGAGTGATATTTTCTTTTGATGTCAACCCTTGGAGAAAGTCTGGTAGCGAATTCCGGTAACATAAAGGTTTGGGTAATGGACCCAAGGCTGTTTCATGTATAATGGTACGAGTTTTAATATATTTCAAGGTAAGACTATTCTATATGGATAGTACATGCCATTCCATTTCTGGTGGTATGCGGAAAGTCACATAACTCCTCACAGTTAGGGAGTTATGGCCATGAGAAGTTGGAGAATCCAAGTTTGGGTACTGGACCTAAGTTTGTTTGATGGATAATGGTATTCGTTTTGATATATTTTAAGGAAAGGATATTCTAGATGAATAGTATATGTCATGCCATTTCTGGTGGTATGTGGAATGTCACATAAATCCTCACGGTTTGAGATTTATGGACTTACGAAGTTGGAGGACCCTCATATGTTGGCTTCAAGCCCCAAAAGGTTAAAGAAGTCAAAGAGCTTGCAAAGAAGAAATTATTATTTAAATGATAAAGTAAAGTAAGAAAGTCAATAAGGATTATTTAAATAATATAGTGAAGTGACAAAATCAAAGAAGATTATTTAAATAATAAAGTGAGGTGACAAAGTCAACGAGGAATATTTAAATGATAAAGTAATGGAGAAATTTATAATTATGGAAAGTGGTTAACCCTAAAAATGAGTAAAATAGGTTAAGTGACCTATAAATGGGTTAAGTGGCCTAGAAATAGGTTAATTGACCTATAAATGGGTTAAGTGACCTAGAAATGGGTTAAGTGACCTAGAAGATGCTTCTAAGGAAGATATTTGGAGAGTGTAAATAAGAGGCAAGGCTCTTTCATTTTACATCACACTTGAGCATATTGGATTTCTATAGGTGACTGAGGTAACCAAAGGATATTGATGAAGGAGCATCGCCAACTCAGCAAGCGAGCCAGCACATCACGCGGAGATCAAATGGACAGACAAACCCAAATTTTGAAATGCTTTGGGATTGTAGTGCAAATATTTAATGAAGCGCCTTATCCTTCAAGGAAACATTTATGAAGGAGCGCCTATTGTATTGTATCAGACCTCGAGCCTTACGCTCTTTTCTGAAGTAGATATGAGGCATTTATTAGATTTAATGCTGGTATATAGATGTTTAAGTCTAGATTTGATAGTTTAGAGTTTGTGAGGAAAAACGGATATAGACACCCTCCTTTGTAGATTGTAACATTAAGCAAGCATTATTCAGAAGCATTCAGAAGGAGAAGAGCAAGCAAAGAAAAACTGTGAAGAACACCCATGTACAGGCATTTGAATTAATAGAAGAGAGCTCTGATTCAAACTCATGGCTGGTGTTGTTTCTCTGTGTATATTGTTCATGTGTTTATGAATGTTTGGTTTTGGTTATGCATTTGCTTTGTATACGCTGTGCATGTGATTTCAGGGTTTAAACTGAAGTCCAGAAGAGAAGGGAATGAGTTTCAATTGTTTCTCTTTCTGAGCCAGGAGATTCCTGCAAAGAGTGCAGTCGAATTCATCCGCAAGGAGTGCGTTGATGAGGCTCGATGGTTTAACTTTTGTTCTTGGTTGCCCAGAAGTTGATTTGGGTTGAAGGAAGAAGAAGTCTCAGTTGTTAGTCTGCGTACAGGAGATAGACGACTGTTGCTGAAGGAGTTGCACAGAGTCTGAGTGTTCAACACTTGAAGTTGTTGAAAGTCGAGCGCGAGGAGTACGTGCGAATCCATCTAAAGGAATCAGAGTGGGGAAAGCTCAGGAGGTTTAGCACATTCATAATATTGTGAAAGAGAACACCGGAGGTGTAGACTTGGAGAACAAGTCTCGGCAGAAATACTTAGCCACTTCAGAGAAATCTCAGGGAGGAGGAATTGATGGTCAGTATTCACCGAGGGAAACAACGAAATTTCATCCGCCGTCAGATCTGGGAAAGTTGCGCACAGGTTAAGTCTTAGCGTGCAGGGGAGGAGCCCGAGATTCATTGGGACTCGGCTCATCGTAGGATTGGAGCTCCAGAGACAAGAGTCTCGTGTTTAAAAAAAATCACGATCGACAATTTCCCGAAAGGATCTCAACCGTTGATTTCAGCAGGGGTGCGTGGTAAGAGATCCCAAGGATCATGAATCGGAGAATCAGAATTTCGGAGATAGGGACTTAGCACGTTGAAATAGCGACTAGAGATTTCTCGACGCGATCGGAGCCATTGATCCGCAGGACGCGTGTCCAAGGATCCAGTGGAATCGGAGTTCGGTATTTCGGGGTTTCTGAGGACAGAGAAATTGTCACCCCAGGAATCGTGATATTGCGAAACGCGATATCCCGACAGTTAGAGTTGTGGGCCCCGGAAGGTGGAATAGGAGCAGGTGTCATCGCGCATCGGGGTTCAGAGTTTTGGAGGTCCTGTGTATATCAACAACGAGAATTGCGAAATTATGACATGTGATTTCCCGATAGCATAAGGGTGTAGTGGAGGACGGGTGGCATCATCAGTCGAGAATTGAAGATCCCAAAGGAGTGAGTTCCACGCATTTCGATTTCGCGAAGCCCGAAATTTCCGATAGGGAACGGGCCGTGGTCGCGTGGACTTGCAGGTCACACGGGAAAGAAGTATCCGGAGCGGCTAGGGCTGTAGTGAGAGTGCGATCGTGGATCGGGAATCGGGGATTCATGAGGTAAGCGATTTCCAACCTCGTATGTATCGATTTCCCGACGGAACAATCCCTGATAAGAGGAAAGGAGCGCGATGAAGATTCATTGGGTTTCAGAGGTATTGAGACCCGAGTGCAGGACTCACAATCTTGTGAGGTCCGATTTCCCGATAAGGTAAAGGGGAGATCGCGATAGAGTGTTCTATGGGGATAAAGTACCGAAAGGGATTGGAAGAGAATTCTAGCTCTTCGGGCTAGCAGAAAAGAAGGTCCTGGTGATAGTGGACACGTGGGTGGCGCGGGCTGCGTCAGAGTGGTATCAGAGCGGAGATTGTTCTTTGTTTTCTGTAGAAGAGGAGAAGAGAAGAATTCACTATGCCACCTAGAAGAGAAAGACAGTCACCCAATCCGGAGGATAGGGAGAACCCGAGGAGAAGGGGAAGACAAGTAGCTAATCCAGAGATGGAAAGGAAGATACGAGATATTCGAGCGAGGCTGGAAGATATGGAGGCAGCGCAGAGACGCACAACAAGTACTAGATATTTGAGTGACTCCGAAGGTGAAGCTGAAGCTGAACAACAAGGAGAATTTCAGCTGAAGATGCAGCCAATGAGCGGTTAATTAAGGCTATCGTTCGGATGAGTTCAAAGACCAAAATGGACATTCAAACTTATGAAGGAAGTCTAGATGCAGAAGAGTTGTTGGATTGGATTAGAGCTCTTGACACCTACTTCGACTACGAGGATATCGAAGAGGACAAAAAGGTAAGGCATGCTATCACGAAATTGAAAGGACATGCAACATTATGGTGGGACAAGCTTCAAGTAGATAGACGTTCCAAAGGCAAGCAGAAGATCAAAAACTGGGATCGAATGATTGCGAATATGAAGGAAAAGTTCATCCCAAGGGACTATCATATCACACTGTTCAGGAGAATGCAGAACCTAAGACAGAAGTTGATGACGGTTAAGGAATATACCGAGGAATTCTACAGGCTCAATATCAGAGCAGGTCATCGGGAGAGTGATGATGAAAAAGTAGCCAGGTATATGAATGGCTTAAGATACGATATCCAGGACGAGATGAGTATGAAAACCATCAGAACGGTGGAGGATGCGTATCAGATGGCTTTGAAAGCTGAGGAAAAACTGAGCCGTAAGCCAGCACAGCGAGGTCGAGGTAAGAGCCAGTCGAGAGGTAAATCAGTTGCCCAAGATAATTACCAGAAATCTAAGGATGACTGGAAAAATCCACAGGCAAGAACAGAAAGAGGTGGAACCTCACAGCGAGGGCCGCATGCTGAACAGAGAAGGCAGCAAAATGATCAGCGAGGAGATTATGTTGATGCAAACACTCTTCCTCGTACTAGAGGTCGAGGTAGAGGAAGAGGTGGAGTCATCACATGCTATACACGTGGGAAGAACGGGCACAAAGCAGTTGATTGTCCATATAGAAAGAGGGATGGAGGAGAAGCTCACATCGCCGAGGCACAGAGGCGAGATGCTGAAGTAGAAGATGCAGAGGATAGAAGGTCGTTGATGATGCATAAAGTTCTCTTAACACCCGAGAAGGAGGTGGAGGACACAGCTCAGAGAAGAAGACCTTTCAGAACTGCATGCATGACCAAAGACAGGAAATGCAAATTCATTGCGGACAATGGAAGCATCGATAATCTCGTTTCAACCGAGATGGTGGAGAAACTAGAGCTGGAAACGACTGATCACCCGAGTCCATATAAAGTTTCATGGCTACAGAAGGGACATCAGGTGAGTGTCACTAAACAATGCCTAGTTGACATTAAAATAGGAGGATATAATGACAAGATTTTATGTGATGTCATTCCTATGGATGTTTGCCATTTACTGCTGGGAAGACCATGGCAGTATGATAGAAACGTGATTCATGATGGGAAAATGAATACGTACACTTTTGAGAAGAATGGGAGAACACATATGTTACTTCCAATAAAGGATAAGGAGGTAAAACCAGAAGTGAACAACAGTGTACTTCTCATGAGTGGGAAGGAGATTCTTACAGAAGTTAAGAAGAAATAAGATCCACAATTCTTTGTTGTCAGAAAACCAAAAATCATTTTGACCAGCACAAGAGTGGATGATTTTCCGGAAGAAATTCAGGAGCTACTTGAAGAGTTCGTTGATATTGTGGTAGACAAACTGCCTCATTTGTTGCCGCCAATGAGGAGCATAAGTCACCACATAGACCTTGTACCGGGAGCTAGTTTTCCAAACAAGGCTGCGTACAGGTTGACGCCTCAGGAGAACGAGGAGGTTAAGAAGAAGGTCTAGGATTTATTGGACAAGGGATTGGTCAAGGAAAGTTTGAGTCCATATGTCGTTCCAACGGTACTCAGCCCAAAGAAGGATGGAGGCTGGAGAATGTGTACAGATTCCAGAGCCATTAATAAGATCACCATTAGGTATAGGTTCCCATTGCCAAGAATGGATGACTTGATGGACTGTTTAAGTGGAGTAAATTTTTTTTCAAAGGTCGATTTGAAAAGCGGATACCATCAAATTCGCATGAGGGAAGGTGATGAGTGGAAGACAACCTTCAATACCAACGAAGGACTATATGAATGGCTAGTCATGCTGTTTGGCTTGATGAATGTGCCAAGTACATTCATGAGGCTGATGAATGAAGTGCTGAAGGAATTCATAGGTAAGTTTGTCATTGTTTATCTAGATGACATATTGATTTTCAGCAAAACGAGGGCAGAAAATCTGAAGCATTTAGCTGCAGTAATGAAAAAGCTACAACAAGAGAAGCTGTTGATCAACGTGAGAAAATATTCATTTATGAAGAAAGAACTCATTTACTTGGTATTTGTCATATCGGAAAATAAATTGAAGATGGATCCAAGTAAAGTGGAGGTAATTAAGAATTGGCCATCACCAAGAAATGTTTTCGAGGTGAGAAGTTTTCATGGATTGGCAAGTTTCTACAGGAAAATCATCCGAAATTTTAGCGGAATCAGCACAGCAATGATGGAAACAGTCAGAAAAAGACACAAATCTTTTCATTGGACTAAAGAGGCTGAGAAAAGATTCAATCTGTTGAAGTGTAAGATCATAGAGCAACCGGTGTTGGAGTTGCCAAATTTTCAGAAGACATTCCAGGTGAAATGTGATGCAAGTGGCTTTGCCATAGGAGCGGTCTTGAGTCAGGATGACAGACCAATTGCTTATTTCAGCGAGAAGCTGAATGAGGAAAAGGAAAAATACTCCACATATGATAAACAATTTTATGCTATCATACAAGCATTGAAAAAATGGAGACACTATTTGATTCCAAGGGAATTCATTTTATATAGTGATAATCATGCATTGCAATATGTAACTCAACAGGAGAAATTAAATCAAAGGCATGTTAAATGGGTAGAATACATGCATAATTTTACATTTGTTATCAAACATATTTCAGGTACTGCTAACAAAGTGGCTGATGCTTTGAGCAGGAAATGTTTGCTGTTGCAGGAGTTCAAAGTCAAGACATTAGGCTTTGATGATCTCAGGGAGATGTACGCAGGTGATGCAGATTTTGCAGAGGCGTATGGAACAGCTGAGAACCCAGTTCTCCAGGACAAAAGTCAGTGGATAGATTACATGATCCAAGATGGATTGCTATTCATAGGCAATCAATTGTGTATTCCAAACTTCTCCATGAGGGAGAACTTGTTGAAAGAAAAGCACAGCGGAGGCTTAGCAGGGCACTTTGGCCATGACAAAACGTTCACGAAGCTGAGTGAGTCATACTTTTGGCCAGGGATGCAGTCAAAAGTTAAAAGGTTTGTTGATAGGTGCATAATTTGCCAACATTCTAAGGGAAGGAAGGAGAATGCAGGTCTTTATCAGCCATTTCCCATACCAGAAAGGCCATGGGAGGTGATCAGCATGGATTTCGTACTAGGATTGTTGAGGACGCAGAGAGGACATGATTCCATCTTTGTGGTGGTTGACAGGTTTTCAAAGATGGCACATTTTATCCCGTGTCAGAAGACCAGGGATGAGACACACATCGCAAATTTATTTTTCAAGGAGGTTGTTAGACTTCATGGACTGCTGAAAAGCATAGTTTCGGGCAGGGATACCAAATTTATTGGACATTTCTGGAGGACACTCTGGGAGAAGATGGGAACGAACTTAATGTTTAGTTCTACCTACCATCCACAGATAGATGGGTAGACATAAGTGGTCAACAGAAGTCTAGGAGACTTGCTGAGGAGTTTAGTGATGGAGCACCATAGCAGCCAGGATAGCGTAGTGCCATAGGCAGAATTCACCTACAATGATTCGGTGAATCGAAGCACAGGGAAAATTCCATTTGAAATAGTATACGACAGACCACCGAAAGGTGTTTCGGAGCTGAGGGATTCGGAGCAAATAATGACTCAGAGTGCAAGCGCTGAAGAATTCGCAGAAGCGATGAAGGAACTTCACAGCAGGGTGAATCAACGACTGACAGAATCGAACCAGGAGTATAAGCGCAGAGTGGATCATCATCGAAGACAACTTCAATTTGAGGTTGGCGATCTGGTTCTGGCACATCTGAGGAAGGAAAGGTTCCCAAGGGGAACATATAACAAGATGAAAATGAAGAAAATTGGACCTTGCAGAGTCCTAAAGAAATTGGAAGAAAATGCTTACGAGATTGAATTATCGAATGAGATCGGAATATCTCTGACATTCAATGTCTCGGACTTATATCCATATAAGGCTGAGGAAGTAGGAGATGGAAATGATGAACAACCAGAGGTTTAGTGGCAGAAGCAGATTCCGATTGCAGAGAAGCCACAGATGGAGTGTATATTTGACAAAAGGGTGAGCAAAAAGACCAGACAGAAGCAATATTTCGAGTATCTAGTCAAATGGAAGAATCATCCAGTGGAGGATGCCAGTTGGGAGACAGAAGCAGTGATTCAAAGGCATGGACAGACCGTGCAGGATCTCATGGACAGGAGCCCATGAAAGTTTTCAAGCCGAGGAGTATGATGCAGGAGCATCGCCAACTCAACAAGCGAGCCAACACATCACGCGGAGATCAGCTGGACAAACAAACCCAAATTTTGAAATGCTTTGGGATTGTAGCGCAAGTCTTTAATGAAGCGCCTTATCCTTCAAGGAAACATTTATGAAGGAGCATCTGTTGTATTATATCATACCTCGAGCCTTACGCTCTTGTCTGAAGTAGATAGGAGGCATTTATTAGATTTAATGCTGGTAGATAGATGTTTAAGTCTAGATTTGATAGTTTAGAGTTTGTGAGGGAAAATGGATATAGACACCCTCCTTTGTAGATTGTAACATTAAGAAAGCATTATTCAGAAGCATTCAGAAGGATAAGAGCAAGCAGAGAAAAACTGTGAAGAACACCCATGTACAGGCATTTGAATTAATAGAAGAGAGTTCTGATTCAAACTCATGGCTGGTGTTGTTTCTCTGTGTATATTGTTCATGTGTTTATGAATGTTTGGTTCTGGTTATACATTTGCTTTGTATACGTTGTGCATGTGATTTCAGGGTTTAAACTGAAGTCTGGAAGAGAAGGGAATGAGTTTCAATTGTTTCTCTGTCTGAGCCGGGAGATTCCTGCAAAGAGTGTAGTCGAATTCATCCGCAAGGAGTGCGTTGATGAGGCTCGATGGTTTAACTTTTGTTCTTGGTTTCCCAGAAGTTGATTTGGGTTGAAGGAAGAAGAAGTCTCAGTTGTTAGTCTGAGTAAAGGAGATAGACGACTGTTGCTGCAGGAGTTCCACAGAGTCTGAGTTTTCAACACTTGAAGTTGTTGAAAGTCGAGCGCGAGGAGTGCGCGCGAATCCATCTGAAGGAATCAGAGTGGGGAAAGCTGAGGAGGTTTAGCACCTTCGTAATATTGTGAAAGAGAACACCAGAGGGTTGATCAAGGAAGGGTCATGCAGAGTTGTAGGTGCAGGCTTGGAGAACAAGTCTCGGCAGAAATACTTAGCCACTTCAGAGAAATCTCAGGGAGGAGGAATTGACGGTCAGTATTCACCAAGGGAAACATCGAAATTCCGTCCGCCGTCAGATATGGGAAAGTTGCGCATGGGTTAAGTCTTAGCATGCAGGGGAGGAGCCCGAGAGTCAACGAGACTCGGCTCATCGGAGGATCGGAGCTCCAGAGACAAGAGTCTCGTGTTTGAAAAAAATAACGATCGGCGATTTCCTGAAAGGATCTCAACCGTTGATTTCAGCAGGGGTGCGTGGCAAGAGATCCCAAGGATCGTGAATCGGAGAATCGGGATTCCGGAGATAGGGACTTAGCACGTTGAAATCACGACTAGCGATTTCCCGACGCGATCGGAGTCGTTGATCCGCAGGACGCGTGTCTGAGGATCCAGTGGAATCGAAGTTCTGTATTTCAGGGTTTTTGAGGATAGAGAAATCGTCACCCCAGGAATTGCGATATCTCGAAATGCGATATCCTGACAGTTAGAGTTGTGGGCCCCGGAAGGTGGAATAGGAGCAGGTGTCATCACGCATCAAGGTTCGGAGTTTTGGAGGTCCTGTGTATATCGACAACGGGAATTGCAAAATTCTGACATGCGATTTCCCGATAGCGTAAGGGCGTAGTGGAGGACAGGTGGCATCTTCAGCCGGGAATCGGAGATCCCAAAGGAGTGATTTCCGCCCATTTCGATTTCGTGAAGCCTGAAATTTCCGATAGGGAACGAGCCGTGGTCGCGTGGACTTGCAGGTCACGCGGGAAAGAACTAGCCGGAGGGGCTAGGGATGTAGCGAGAGTGCCATCGTGGATCGGGAATCGAGGATTCACGAGGTAAGCGATTTCCAACCTCGTATGTACCGATTTATCGACGGAACAATCCCCGATAAGAGGAAAGGAGTGCGGCGAATATTCATCGGGTTTTGGAGGTATTGAGACCCGAGTGCAGGACTCGCAATCTTGCGAGGTCCGATTTCCCGATAAGGCAAAGGGGAGATCGCGATAGAGTGTTCTGTGGGGATAAAGTCCCGAAAGGGATTGGAAGAGCATTCTAGCTCTTCGGGCCAGCGGAAAAGAAGGTCCTGGTGATAGCAGACGTGCGGGTGGCATGGGCTGCATCAGATATCTAAGCCAAATTTTAGAGGGAAGGTGTAGAAAATAAGGACAAAATTCAAGGGAGGATAAATTATTTTGATGATGCTTTCTAAGATCCATTCAACAAATATTGTGTGCGGGGTACGCTCTACAAGGTCCCTCTCTAGAATAAGCCAAAATTCAGCAAGGTATGCCATTTTTTCTATAACTCCTTTTATGAGAGGTTCCAAGTAGTGACACCTGGAGGAATTGCATAAAACAAACTGAAGAACATTGTGTTATATTGTCAAATATTGTCAAATATTGTTATATTGTCAAATATTTATTCATTACAGGTACATAGTTATGATTATTTCAGGTTAGGATTGTTGACTAATCCCAAAATAGTCACGTGAGACTAAATAAAAGTTTGATGAACATGCTAGTATCTTGTTGTGAAAGTTAAGGAAGGTTTGCAGGTATGTGATCATATACACCAGGTCTATTACAGAGTTACAAAACATATTTGGATGATGAAATCGATGAGGGATTTTGGTTAAGGTACATGTTGGGTACATGGTTGAGACAAGTAGTTGATGAGGTGGCACATACATTAGGTGTATAGTGTATGATGTTGGTACATATTGATGAGTCATATTTGATGAGTGGTTGATACATGATTAGTACATACTTGGTACATGGTTGGAGGCACTTGTTTGTAGTATTGTTGAAACATGGTTTATAGATGATGTAGCATACTTGTATTGGTATATTATTAGAAGAACATATTGATATCGGTGATGATTATGAGTTGTTGTGTTATGGTTGGTTTATGCACATCTTTGAGATTTGTCTTGGTGATTGATTTTGGTGAGTAGATCTGATTTGGTTGATAATATTGATGAGACAGGTTGTTGTGATAGGTTGTTTGTAGAGGTTGTTTTGATAGGTTATTTGTACAGGTTTGGTGCATGGTTTATTCACTTGTTTATGGTACATGTTTGGTGCATGGTTGAAGCATTTGTTCATGGTACAGTTTTTTTATAGGTTGGTGCATGGTTGATTCACTTTTTTATGGTAGAGGTTGATTGGTACAGGATTACAACAACATATCTCATAGTGATAGTGTGACAATGGTTCCATCATTCTACTTATATGTCAGGGCAGTTGGATGGGTCAAGGATAGGTGGTTGTAGCCACCTTCTAGTTGTAGTCGGAGAACATAGGGGGTTGTAACCTCCTTCTGGTTGTAGCTAGAGAATTGGGGAGTTGGATCTTCCCTCAGGTTGTAGCCTGAGAAACTAGGGGGTTGGAGCCTTCTTCTAGTTGCAGCTGGAAAACAAAGGAAGTTGGTGCTTACAATGAATTTAATTCTTCAAGACATGTAAGAAAAATAATTACGTGGTTTTATCCCTCTTTGGGTTTTCACGTTAGACATTGGTGTACTGTGTATGTGATGAAGGAGCATTGTCAACAAGAACACATGGCAGGACAACTTGGCGCCTGGGAATCATTTCAGAATCTTAAACGTTGGGAGTTACTGTGAATCTTTTGGAGATGATTGGAAAAGCGAAAGAAGTTCTAACACTTGGAATCTGATGATCATGAGTGATCTAGGGATTTTCACTCCTATCCTTGAATGTAACTAAAATTAGGTAGTAGTTAGGTTTTCCTTTTCGAGTAGATGAGTAGTCAGGGGGGACCCTAAGGACCCTCTAAGATAAATAGAGGTTTTGTATGCCCAAATGAGGCTGTTGCGAGTTAGTAGGAATTTTCAGAGTTTTGAGTTATTGTTTTGATATTAGTTGTAGCCATGTACTTTTGAATGAATATGACAGAGGAAATTTGACTCAAATGAATAGCACTATTACTGTTTTAGTTCTTCGTTATTGTTTTTTCATAAATGATTGAATTTCATTATGAATGTATGAAACTGTGAATGTTAGAATAAGTTTCAATTGTTTCTCTTCTATTGAGTGAGTGCAAGGTGTGCACACAGAACGAAAGGAGTGTGTGATGTGATTTGTTTCAATTTTTAAGCTCAGAAGAGATAGCACAAAAATTTCCCTTTGTAAGGAGTGCAAAGCAACTTCTACAAAGTGTGCATAGTCACCCTCAAGAACCAAGTCTTGCATAAGAATCTGTTGCAAGGAGTGCATAGATTTGGAATTTGGCTAAGTGTCGAAGGGACTCCATAAGAGTCAAATCCGTGAAATGTGAAATCCCAACTTGATCATAGTCGTTGATCCAAGGAAATATCCGGACCATTGATATAGCATCATCGCTAATTTGGGTATCGAGAGAATGGAGGTAAGGGGACTCCCAAAGTCGCAAAACATGAAACCCTGACTTAATCATAGCCATTGCTCCAAGGAACGACCTGGACCATCGATCTAGCACTATCATAAAATCGAGCATCGGGAGAACGGGGGTAAGGGGACTCCCAAATCCGCGAAATGCGAAATCATGACTTGATCACAACCGTCGATCAAAGAGAGTCATGAGCCATCAATCTGACACTCAAAAATATCGAGAAATCAGAGATCAAAATAATGGAGGTGAACCAACCCCCAAAGTCACAAAATCACAAAATGATCGTAGTCATCGATCAAGGAAAGCATAGGACCGTCAGATTTGGTCTTAGGGAGGATTCAAAAATTGGGATATTGGGACTCAGGAGAGTTGGGTGACTTGGAAAGAGAACACCCAAGGTCCCAAAGCATGAAGTGCCTTTCATTAGGTGTGCGGTTATAGATTGTGGTCGCGTGAGAGAAACTTGCGCCTAGCGCTTGTTCGCATGGAAGAGTTTCATGAGAAGGGCGTCTGGACGTTTCTTGAAGATTCTAGCAGGGAATTGAAGAGTTTCTCCAGCTCAAAGATTGAGAAGATCCAAAGGCTAGGAGTTCAGCAGACCCTATTGAGGCGGGGCACTGCATCAAGTGGTATCAGAGCAAGGTCTTGTCGGTAGATTTCAGGCGAAGGAGATAAAGGAGACAAAATAATTTGAAGCTACACTCTATGTGTTAGAGACAGTCGACACAATGCCACCGAGGAGATGAGTGGAACAACCTTTAGCCAATCAGGATGTAGAAAGGGAGATGCGATATCTTCGTGAAATATTAGAGGCAATGGAGGCAGCGTAGAGGAGGCCACTTGGTGTTGGAGACATCAGTGATGCAGAGAGAGAAGTAGAATTCAAAGAAGCTACAGGAGAGAATGTTTCCAAAGAGCAGTTGTTAGATTGGGAGCTAGAGCCAAGATAGAGGTCCCAATGTATGAAGGTTATTTGGATGCTGAAGAGATGCTATATCGGGTAAGATCCATGGACAAATATTTCAACTATGAATATGTCGATGAGGATAAAAAGGTGAGACATGTTGTCACTAGACTCAAATGACATGCAACATTGTGGTGGGATGAACTGCAGGCTGAGAGGAGAAGCAAAGGAAAACAAAAGATAAAGAATTGGGACATAATGGTAGCCAAGATGAAGGAAAATTTCATGCCCAAAGATTACCAGATCAATATGTTTAGGAAATTGAATAACTTGAGACATAAGGTTATGACAGTTAAAGAATACACAGAGGAGTTCTACAAGATGAACATCAAAACTAGACAAAGAGAGAAGGATGAAGAAAAAGTTGCCAGGTATATAAATGGTCTGAGGTATGAAATCTAGGATGATATCAGCATGATGTCAGTAAGGACAGTGGAGGATGCTTATTAGTTTTCACTAAAGGAAGATGAGATGTTGGCCAGAAAACAAAATCAGCGAGGTAGAGGTAGAATCCCAGTTCCAAACAAAGGTAAGGGAGTTTCCCAAGACAGGGCACAAAAATCCAAAGATGAGACTGAGAAACCTCATAGTCACTTTGAAAGAGGAGGAAGTTCCCGAGGAAGACAAGATGGTTGAAGAAGTTCTTCTAGAGGAAGAGGAAGAGGTAGAGGAGGAGAAGTGATATGTTACATCCGTGGAAAGGAAGGACATAAGTCTTGGGAATGTCCCGAGAGAAATAAAGAAAGAGAAGGTGAAGCTCACATTTCATAATCACAGAGAAGAAATGTTGAAGCAGAAGCAACAGATGATTGAACATCCCTAATGCTGATAAAAGTTCTCTTAAAACCAGAGGAAAAAGTTGAGAAAACGTTGCAGAGAAACGGTCTCTTGAGGACAACTTGTAAGACAAAGGACAGAGTTTGCAAGGTTATAATTGATAGTAGGAGTACTAAAAACTTAGTACCCACAGAGATGGTGGAGAAATTGGAGCTAGATACAACTGCAGATCTAAAGCCATACAAAGTCTCGTGGTTGCAGAAAGGACACCAGGTAATGGCTACTAAACAATGCTTGGTTGAATTTAAAATAGGAGGATATAGAGATGAAATTATACATGATGTAATTCCCATGGATGTATGCCATATTTTGTTGGTAAGACCATGGTAGTTTGACAAAAATGTCATTCATGATGGGAGGAAGATTACATACACCTTGGAGAAGAATGGTAGGACACACATGTTGCTGCCAATAAAGGAGAAGATAGTGAAAGAGGAAGCCAACACAAGCATACTTCTCATGAGTGGGAAGGAACTCCTAAGAGAATTTAAGAAAGAACAGGAGATGTAGTTTGTTGTGGTGAGGAAACCTAGAGTTGTCCTTACAAGTACTTCAATGGATGCTTTTCTAGAAGAAATTCAGGAATTGTTGGATAATTTTGCTGACATAGTGGTGGATGAGCTGCCTAACTCATTACCACCCATCAAAAGTATCAACCATCATATTGATATAATACTAGGAGAAAGTATGCCAAACAAAGCAACATACAGACTGACACCTCGAGAGAATGAGGAGGTAAAGAACCAAGTTTAGGAATTGTTAGACAAAGGGTTGGTTAGGGAGAGCTTGAGTCCATGCGCAATCCAAACTGTGTTGAGTCCAAAGAAAGATGGATGATGGAGAATGTGTATAGACTCAAGAGCCATTAACAATATCACCATCAGGTATAGATTTCCTTTTCCAAGAATGGATGATTTAATGGACTATCTAAGTAGAGAAAACTTCTTTTCTAAGATAGATTTGAAAATCGGATATCACCAGATAAGAATGAGAAAAGGTGATGAGTGGAAGACATCGTTTAAGACAAATGAAGGTTTGTATGAATGGATTGTTATGCCATTTGGCTTAACAAATGCCCCGAGTACTTTTATGAGGTTGATGAATGAAATACTGAAAGATTTCATTGGAAAGTTTGTGGTTGTATATCTGGATGATATATTGATCTTTAGCAAGACTAAATAGGAGCATTTGAGACACCTGACACTAGTGATGAGGAGACTATAGTAGGAGAAGTTGCTGATAAATATGAAGAAGTCCTATTTTATGAAGACAAAGCTCATTTACTTGGGCTTCATGATCTCTTCAAATGAACTGAAGATGGATCTAGAACAGTTAAAATAAATCAAAGAATGGTCATCACAAAGAAACATGTTTGGTGTAAGAAGCTTCCATGGATTAGCAAGTTTCTATAGGAAGTTCATCAGAGATTTCAGTGGAATTTGTGCACCAATGATGGATACAGTGAAGAGGAAGAACAAGTATTTTAAATGGATAGATGAGGCCGAGAGGAGCTTCAATACACTAAAGGAGAAGATAATAGAGAGACCAATTCTAGTCTTTCAAAATTTTGAAAATACATTTCAGGTGAGATACGATTCAAGTGGAGTTGCAATCAAAGCAATTTTGAGCCAGGATAATAGACCGGTTGCCTATTTCAGTGAGAAGATGAATGAGACTAAGAGGAAATACTTCACATATGATAAGGAATTTTATGCCATAATTCAATCCGTGAAGAAGTGGAGACATTACCTTGTCCCATAGGAATTTGTCTTGTATAGTGATAACCAATCCTTACAATTCATAACCAGACAGGGTAAAATGAATCAAAAGCATGCAAAGTGGATTGAGTTTATCCATAATTTTACTTTTGTCATAAAACATATTGTTGGGAATGCTAACAAATGTGTTGATGCATTGAGCGGGAGATGTTTGATTCTACGGGAATTTTGAATGAAGGCCTTGGGGTTTGAACACCTTAAGGAAATGTAGAGTGATGATCTACATTTCAAGGAGGCATACAAAGCATGCATGAATCCTATGCTGAGAGATAAGAGCCAATGGGCAGAGTATATGATTCAAGAGGGATTTATGTTCAAAGGAAATCAGTTATGCATACAATAATGTTCATTGAGGGACAACCTTTTGAAGGAGAAGCATAGTGGAGGATTGGTTGGACATTTCGGCCATGATAAAACATTCTCACAGTTGAGAAGTTCATACTGTTGGCCAAGTATGAGGACAGAAGTGATGAAATTTGTGAACATATGTAGAATATGCCAACATGCAAAAGGTAAATGAAAGAACACAGGATTGTATCAACCATTGCCAATACTAGAAAGGCCTTGGGATGCGATAAGAATGGATTTTGTGTTAGGACTGCCAAGAACACAAAGAAGATGAGATTCCATATTTTTGGTGGTGGATAGATTTTGAAAGATGGCACACTTTATCCCATGCCAGAAGACCGGTGATGCAACACATGTTGCAAATCGGTTTTTCAAGGAAGTTGTGAGACTGCACAGCCTGCCCAGAAGTATCATCTCGGACAGAGACACATAATTTGTTGGTCATTGTTGGATAACACTATGGAAGAATTTGGGGATGGATCTATCCTTCAAATCAACTTATCATCCTCAGACATATAGACAGATTGAGGTGGTAAACATAATCTTGGGAAACTTGTTGAGGAGTCTGGTCATTGAGCATCATAACGAGTGGGATCATATTCTGCCACAAGCAGAATTTGCATACAACGACTCACCAAACAGAAGCAATGGAAAGAGCCCATTCCAGATATTGTATGGAATGCAACCCAGGGGAGTATCTGAGTTGATATACTTGGGACAGAGTGAGATCAAAAGCACTGGAGCATAATATTTTGCTGCAGAAATGAAAAAGCTCCATAGCCAGTTCAGAGGACAATTATAGAACTCTAGCAAAGAGTACAAGTGCAGATTTGGTCAACATCGCAAAGAACTTCAATTTGATGTGAGAGATTAGGTTCTAGCACATCTCAGGAAATAAAGGTTCCCTAAGGGAATGTATAACAAGTTAAAAATGAAGAAGATATGGTCGTGTAATATCTTGAGGAAGTTTGATGCAAACACCCATGATATTGAGTTGCTAGATGATGTTTTCATATCACCCATATTCAACATTTCATACCTATATCCTTACTGGAAGGCTGACGCAGAGGGATCATAATATCAAGATAAGATTCAGTGGGAGAAACAAATGCCTATAGCAGAAAAACCACAAATGGAGAAGATCATTGATTAGAGAATTGGCAAAAATACCAGGAGGAAGACCTATCTTGAATATTTGGTTAAGTGGAAGGGACACCCAGCAAAGAATGCCAGTTGGGAAAATGAAGTTGATATCCAAAAGCATGGAAAGTTAGTGCAGGAGCTCATGGACAGGAGTCCATGAATTTTTGTCTAGGGGGAGTATGATGCAGGAGCATCGTCAGCAAGAAGATGTGGCATGACAACTCAGTACCTGGGAATCATTTCATAATCTCAAACACTAGGAGTTACTGCGAATATTTTGGAGATGATTGGAAAAACAAAAGAAGTTCAAACACTTGGAATTTGATGATCACGAGTGATTTGGGAGTTTTCACTCCTAGCCTTGAATGTAACCAAACTTAGGTAGTAGTTAGGTTTTCATTTTCAAGTATACGAGTAGTCAGGGGGAACCCTAAGGACCCTCTGAGATAAATAGAGGTTTTGTACACCCAAATGAGGTTGTTGTGAGTTAGTAGGAATTTTCTGAGTTTTGAGTTATTGTTTTGATATTAGCTGTAGCCATTTACTTTTGAATGAATATGATAGAGGAAATTTTACTCAAATGAATAACACTATTACTGTTTGTAATTATTTGTTATTGTGTTTTCATAAATGAATGATATTCGTTATGAATGGATGAAACTATGAATGTTAGTATAAGTTTCAATTTTTTATCTTCTGTTGAGTGAGTGCAAGGTGTGCACATAGAATGCAAGGAGTGTGTGATGGGATCTATTTCGATTCTGAACCTCATAAGAGATAGCACGAAACTTTTCCTTTGCAAGGAGTGCAAAGTGACTGCTACAAAGTTTGCACAGTCACTCGCAAGAACCAAGTATTGCATAAGAATCTATTGCAAGGAGTGCACAGATTTGGAATTCGGATAAGTGTCGAATGGACTCCATAAGAGTCAAATCCACGAAATGTGAAATCCTAACTTGATCACAACCGTTGATCCAAGGAAAGATCTAGACCATCGATCTAACATCATCACTAATTTGGGTATCGGAAGAATGGAGGAAAGGGGACTCCCAAAGTCATGAAATGTGAAACCCTGACTTAATCATAGTCATTGATCCAAGGAAATACCTGGATCATTAATCTATCACTATCAGGAAATTGGGGATCGAGAGAACAGAGGTAACGGGGCTCCCAAAGCTGCGAAACACGAAATCGCGACTTGATCACTGTCGTCGATCGAACAGAGTCACGAGTCATCGATCTGACACTCACAAATATTGGGAAATTAGGGATTGGGAGAACGAAGGTGAACCAACCCCCAAAGTCGTGAATCGCAAAATGATTGCAATCGTTGATTGAGGAAAGCATGGGACTATCAGATTTGGTCTTAGGGAGGATTCAAAAATCAGGAGATAGGGATTCAAGAAATTTGGGATTCAGAAATCAAGATATTGGGACTTAAGAGAGTTGGGTGACTTGGAATTAGAACACCCGAGATCCCAAAGCATGAAGCACCTTTGTTAGGTAGGTGTCACAACCCGTATCGTGAGGCATGAGAGAAACTTGTGCCTGGTGCCTGTTCGCACGATGAAGTTTCGTGAGAAGGAACTATGAACATTTCTTAAAGATTCTAGTGAGGAATCGAAGAGCTGCTCCAACTCGAATATTAAGAAGATCCAGAGACTGGGAGGTCAGTAGACCCTACTGAGGTGGGGCACTGCATCGGTATGTGTATGATTGTTCATTTGTTCATTTCTTATTTACTATGCAATTATTGGATGATAATGCTACATTGATATAACAGTTGGATTATATGGTTAAAAAGGATTCAATTTCTCTATTACTGATTCACCCCCCCTCTCAGTAATCCAACAATAGGCACTCCAACCCCTTTTCAACTTTACCAACTCACCAACCTAATGTTACATTTACATAGTACATTTTAGTTCATAGGGGTTAAAACCAGGGTGTTACATCCCCTTCCCTTATTTTTCCACTATCCTAAGTGCACAACACCATACCAATGTTCCTGCAATTCTAGGAACTCTGGCCTTTAATCTACATAATAAATACATCCAATTGCTTATATACATAAGCACGCTAGCCTATAATAAAACATGCATACATAGGCATTCCGACCCAAAACATGTATAATGATCTTCAAAATTTATAATTCTGGCAGCAGTTCCAACTAACAAGTTTCCCTTCCTTATCATCCTACACAACCCAAAGAAATGAACCCCTTTCTCTACCATGTAGTCCCTTAGGTTGTTCCATTTCTCTCCAAGGCTCCAATGCACTCAACTAAGAATTTTCAAAGTTGCATCTTCAAGAACTCCAGCTGCGTCAAGTCCACTGGACTTTCTTCATTCCATGCCTTTGTCATTGAGATCAATTTCCTTCTTGTTCTCTTATTCCCAAGCTTCAGTATCTATCATTTAATATGTATTATACACATACAGTCATCATGAGATACAATTATAACAATTTTCAATCATAAATGTCAAATATGTTTTAAATAGGAAAACAACATTTTCCAAGCATGAGCTTCCTACTCATAATTTGTTTGTCTCTTGTAGCTGCAGGAATCAATATTTATTATATCTGACAACAGTTCCATACCCAAGGAAATTCTTCCTACAATTTTCCCAGTCTTCACTCATCCAAACCAACTATTATCATATCATAACAATTTGCAATTATAAATTTCCAAATAAATTTTATACAGGAAAATAAAATTCCCCAAGCATGGGGTTTTTTCTCAGAAGGTTTGGCTATTGCAGCTATAGATATATCTCTTCCTTATGGGCTTACATTATTTCCATATCCAAGACTACTCCACC
>SNQJ01S0011235.1:129484-150454 GCA_010110895.2 Picea sitchensis | reverse complement strand
GAGCCTTCACCCTTCTTAATTCCTAGTTGTTATAGATAGCACATGGTTTCAAAAACATTGTATTTATAAGGATCCAAGTTGGTTGCTAGCACTGTTTGGGTTATTTGGTTGTAGAAAGAACCTTTTTCATTAATAAAATCCTTTTGGCCATACCTGCACTTCTTTTTTCTACATATATTATCTTACTTCAACTTTGTCTCCTTGCTTAATAAACGTGTTTAACATTTGTTTTCATTGGTTTAGATATTTTCAACTATTATAAGATTATTTTCTCTTTAAGTTTTGTTTCAGATTTTGATAGATCTCAGTGTGGTAGTTAGTTGTTATAATTCAATTCCTGCATATTTAAACTTATTTATTTATTACCATTTTACTTATATTAATTATTTATCTAATTAATGTATCTGGTTGAAAATATTAGTTTCATTTCACATATAATTTCAAATTTATGAAAATTTATAATATACTCATCCATAAACGTGTTGGAGCTTTTTGCGAAATATCATACACACCCAGGCCACCCAAGCCAGGACATGCTATCTCATAGAAATAACAATTACCATCTCCATATATATATATATATATATATAAACCTAAATAGACAACATATTCTACTAATACACAAATTAATGCAGAAATCATAGAAATCATACATGCAATAATGCATGCAATTCTTATAAATATAAAGACATATACAGGATACACAACATACAAATTAACATAGAAATGGTACTTATATTTTTATGAGAAGACCACCAACTGCGTGTAGACCTTCCATGAAACTCCCAGCCTTAGACCATGCTGCTCATCAGTCTCAGCAGTGGGTCACCCATGAGCTAGGACTAAACTCCACCAGGGCAAGGGATTCCTAGGCTAGGCTAAGACTACAAAAATGAACATAGTACAACAAGAAGGACTCCCTTCTAGGAGCCTACTTACGCCCACCGCTCACAGACTCTCATTCCCCACATGCCTGTCCCACCCCGGGAATATGCACCTTCATTGTTGCACAGTCCATCAGCTGCTCCACTTCCCTTCCAGAGCTTCAACAACAGGCTGGAGCAAGAATTCTCAGAGCTCTGTAGTTGATGTTGGACTCCGTCTAGGAGAAATCACTTCCCCAACAATCTCTCTCACCTTGAGAAGGTTGCTCACATGCCTGAAAACTTGCTTCTTCAATCCACAAGCCTAACAAGCTGCCTCTTCAAACCATAGGCCTGACAACCTGCTTCTTCTGTCCAGCTCCTAAGTCAAATGGGTAACCCCAGAAGAAAAATCATGTATGGGCTTTGGTAATAACAACAAACCACACTAGTCCAGAGAAAAATGTGGGTAACAATAGCAAAATGGCTAGGGGCGATATAGCTCAGGAACTGTGTAGTCATGTTGTGCCTCACGGGAAAATGATTAGCTTCACGGGTTTGCAAGTTTTAGAGGTTGTAGAGGTCAATGATGGAGGTCATGGATCAACTCATGAGTGCATGCATGCATGCATGGGAAGGATGGCAATAATTCTTTGCGGACCCCCACTATTTTCAAGGGAATCCTTCTTGTTGTACTGTGCGACTTTTTGTAGTCTCATCATGTTTAGGAATCCCTTGCCCTGGTGGAGTTTAGTCCCAGCTCAGGGGTGACCCACTGCTGAGAGTGATAAGCAACGTGGTCTAAGGCTAGGAGGTTTGTGGAAGGTCTGCACTTAGTTNTTAATTTGTATGTTGTGTATCTTGTATATGTTTTTATATTTATAAGAATTGCATGTGTTGTTGCATGTATGATTTCTGTGATTTCTGCATTAATCTGTGTATTAGCAGAATATGTTGTATGTTTATGTTTATATATATATATATATATGGTAATTGTTTTTTCCATGAGATAGCATGTCCTGGATTGGGTGGTCTTGGTGTGTATGATATTCCACAAGAACCTCTGTGTGGCATAGCCCAACAAGTTTATGGCTAGGTATGTTACAAATTGCCATTGACATGAGCTTAAACATAGCAGTTTCTATTGTAGTGTTGTTTACCGGCTTGGCAGCCCAAAGACGTTACAAATTTGTAAAGTCTAATGAGGACCCTATCCCACTTATATTAGAAAGATTCGATGGGTGACATGATTTTATCTCACGAGAGCACCCTTCCCCACCTATCTTAGAAATATTTGATGGGTGTCATGGTGGGCCATATCTCTATAGTCGGATGTTGGAAACGTGAATGGAAAATAAAGAAACACAATGAAATTGGAACATCGATATCTTTGTTTAGAAATAGTAATATCCATTACATTAATTAAAGTAATCCTATGTAATCCACATAAGTTTATTGAAAGATTCTCATAGTAATGTTACTTTAAGGACGAGAAGACATAAAAAACAAACCATGTGAATTGAACTTCGACTACACATCTCACATATCAAGCTGAAACGATATTAAAGGTTATAATAATGAAACGATATTAAATGTTATAATAATAGAGGATATGTAATTGAATACCAAGATATTTTCACAAGTATAGGATGTGATGTGTTTTGGATCACATTAAGTTCATCCCAATTGAGATCTTCACTCTCCATGTTAATCCCAATTGAGATCTTCACTCTCCATGTTAATCCAATCCTCGGAAAGATTCCTTAATTGACCCACTCGAGTATGTGAACCTTTATTCGATATAGTTGAAATTGATTATAAAGTATGATGGCCACGTCATCACAAAGAAAATGAGATAGACTTCCTTAGTCACAAGGAGATTATATATTTTTTCAAGTATATCATTGTCTTTTCTAAGCCCAAGTGGGAAAATTAATTATTCAAAAGCATCACCCATAAACCACTTTATGACCAGTTCATCTCCTTGCAAAGGTGCAATGTACTTTTTTCCTTTTATGATTGCAAGCCATATGATATCATTGTTTTATTTTCCTTTTATTGTGAGTTAGTATATTGATGTCGATGATTTTTTTTAATTAAATCCATTAAAACCTTCAATTTGTAAGTTAATATTTTTTAATTATTTATAAAATAATAATAATAATAATTGTTGGCACTTCATTTATAGTTTTAAAGCTATATGTGTAGCTATTCTTTGTACACCTAGTTTTTCTTTGCATATTGAATTTCAGTTTGCATGCATTGTTTTGTGTTGTATATTGAATTTTAGTTTGCATGATTCGTTTTGTGTTGTGCGCCTTATTTTGGTTTCCACACAAGTGAAAGATTGTAATTAGAATTAACATGCAAATTTGTTTATGCATTAAAAGGTTGAGATATACGAAATTATAATTATTTTGTAAATAATTGTAACTAATCTACATTTGTATATAAAGATATAAATGAAAGGATTAGAGTGGGTTAGTTGTCTCTTGAATGTAGTTCTTACTTTCAATGATTGTATGGAGGATGTAGAGAGTATGGTCAAATCCATTGAGAGTTGTATAGAGTTAGAAGGAGTCATGTATGGAATGATCTTATGGAATGAATAGAAAGGATTGTATGGTCATTCACCTTCCTAAAACATTTATGTTATTTATGTCTAGCTGAAGTTTATAGTGAATGAATGATAAATGCTTCATGAATTTATAATATTGAATCATTTTTTTTATAATTTAAATCTATTTCTATAGTGTTCATTAATATCTCAAGTGAAACCTTATTGTTTTTAGGATATTCAAAATGTTCGATGCTAATAGAATTTATTGTTTCCTAATTTTACAACCTAGGATCTAACTTTATTGCCAACAATTGGTTCCATTGTAGTTTATTTGGTCAGCGCCCAGGGAGGCAATCCATACCCCTAGCCAATCCAAATTACCAGTAAAAAGGAAATAGTTTTCATCATGTTCATCTAATATTCTAGAGTTGCAGTAGGAAGAGAAAGATGAGAAATATCACTTCAAACATTTCAACAAAAGAAAGATGTCATAGAGTCATTGGGTAAATCTCCATTGCCGAAGAAAGTTTAGAATTTTGTTGATAGTTTACATTAACACATAGAAGTACAATATGTGATTTAGAAATATTCCTCCTAGGATTAGACAATTTATAAATCATTTTGAAACATGGAGAATCTACATAGAAACTAAGTTAATCACCTCAAGAACCTAGTGGAATTGCACTAACTACTTAGTAGACTATTCCTTATCATGTCCTAGTAGGAAGGTCATTCATGGTCTAGGGATTCAATAGAGCATGTTGCAAATACATCCTCTAGCCCATATAACCCATGATACTTTAGACCAAAGTGGAAGCTCATAGTAGACCCCACATGCAATGGTTGATCCTTATATCATTTCATCAATAGATTTATCACACTACATATAAGAAATGATGAAGAAATTGAAAAATTGATGTTGAGCACTTGGAACATCTTTTCATAAACGAACCAAACAACATCCATGAATGGTGATTGAGAATGAGTATTTGTCTACTATGTTGATGAATATTATATTGTTTCAAACATACCCACAATGGTAGATGCAGCTACCTCCATTCCAAAGAATATTTCTCAGTTACATTAGTCATTTTAAGTCCTCCAAGATCAAAATTTTAGAATTGCAAGAAAACCTAAACTCAATGCCAACACTAGAAGAACTTGAATTAAAAGAACAGATCAAAGTGGCAAATGACTTGTTCCAAAATGTGAAGGATGGTGTGGATAGGAATTCAAGCTTAGTTGACTTTAGTTTCTATCTCTATAACCATTTGAAAAATGTTCTTGAGGCACACATGGATGAATATATTATACAATGATAATCATAACAAGGCATTTGAATTACTAGTGAGCATGTGAAAGGAGATCATGGTTAATGTGACTCCCTTGTCTAAGAATGTTTTCATAATGTTTTCTGATTAATAGTATCTTACCATTGGATTATCCATGGGATTATCACAGTTCTAGGAGTATGTAGAGAAAATGTATACAAGATTGACATATGTACAGATGAAAACTATTGCTTCTCTTCAAATTTTTGAAGAGATTAAACAAGAAAAAGGAAAAGTTACTTTAGAGTTAGTAACCAAGTTTCAATAAGAGTTGAATACCTTATAGAACCCCTATGACAATCTTAAAGTAAATCTTTAATCAATTCAATGAGAAAGTGAAGTAAGAGCTTCCTGTAGTGGTGTCTATTTGTAAGGAAAAGCTTAGTTTTCTTAGGAATGAAACAACAATAGTGTTGGAGGCCTCTTTGTGCCTTGTTTTGTATTTTTGAAGCTTTATGCACATCTAGTCTTTGTACGACTAGTGTTTCCCCACACACTAAATTTTAACTTGCATGAACAATTTTGTGCTATACACCTTATTTTCATATATGCATGAAAGATAAATATTGTAATTAGAATTGACATGTCAACTTTTTCATGCACTCGAAGGTTGAGCTATAGGAATTTATAATAATTTTGTAACCAATTCTAACTAATCCAAATTTGTATATAAAAATCTGTAAATGAAATGATTAGGGTTCGTTAGTTGGATCTTGAATGTAATTCCTAATTCCAATGATTGTATGAAAGAATTAGAGATTAAGATCAACTCCCTTAAGAGTCATATGGAATTATAAGGATTCATGTATGGGCCAATCTTATGGAATGAATACAAAGCATTGTATGGTGGTTTCCCTCGTAAAAAAAAAGGTTATTTATGTTTATCTGAAGTGTCTAATAAATTAATGATAAATACACGATGAATATATAATATTGTATATATTTTTTTCTTATTATTTAAAATTTTCACTATAATGTTCATATTCAAGAGCACCAACGCAGAAGAACATTCTCGACTTCTTCGCCGTCAATTATGGTATTCTTTTTGGATTTCATATTGTATATATATAGTTTTAGAAATCACTGCCATAGATTGAGTCGAAATTTAATATCAAATTTATAAGCTCTTGATAGGTTCATGGGAATCTAGAAGTAAATTTTATGATTCTGTTGCCATGCCAATTTTCAGTTTGTTTATTAAATTTTCTTGTAATGGTCCCCCTTTCCAATCTATTATGATCCTATCCTGAGCGTTGCTGTCTAGATTACCCTTGAGATTGTCAGAACCCGATTTGCTGCTAGTATATAGGGTTTGCTGCTAGTTGATAGAATCTGATTCGTTGATTTGTCATTCTTTGTGTATGGATTCTTAGTTGTCAGATTTATTTAAATTGTTGGTATTGTTATTTCAACAGAGTATAATTTCAGGATCGCCCCACTGAGTTGCCTATTAGAAATTAAGGTTACACTATTCATTTAACCATTTGCCAAACGAATTTACTGATCACTCCCATCCATTTGGAAACAAATAGATAGTGAGTATTACCGAGGCACAGTATACTAATTTTCGGGCTCATTCTCTTGTCGTGAAAGTAGAGGATGTTATATGGGTACGCATTTGGCTAGGCTCTATCCGTTCTTCCTGGACCCTTTTATGCTTTTGTAGAATCGAAACCCAGATTCGAACCTGAGATGGCACCCTTGTTTCCACCTGAATTCTAAAACGAATAACCAGTAACACCAGATAAGCAACCTTACCTAAGCGGAATCGCTCACCCTATGCTTGCGTTGTATCCCGAGATTTTATAATAATGAGAATAGCGCACTTAGACGAAACCCCTGGACGAAGATCTTCTGATGGCTCTCCTCCCTTGGTTTCTCGGCGCTTGATTAAGGTCGAGTTTAGGCACTTCTTGTGCTCTGTGTTTTGAAAATTCCATGTGCAGATAATGGCCTCAGAAATATTTGATCCAGCAAGCTATCCATCCCTTGAACTTACAGTGTACACGAACTTGCCTACACACCCTAACGCCAGCGCTATCACCACTATCTCAACACAACGCCCACTCTAACTCGCGCATGCGCCACACCCATCAAATTTAATTGAACTTCTGAATGTCGTAGTGGCGGGTGTGATTCCTCCATTGCTAGAGAGGTGGGGTAATCCCATCTGCTAGGATCCTTCCTTATTTTACCTAACCTCCTTATTTAAGAAATTAATGTTGATGTATGATGAGTTATGTAATTAGATTATTTTTGCGTCATTAATAATGTAGATGTGTGATTGTTTTAGAAATTAGTTTACTCTTGGGTCATTAAATAAAGTTGATGAATGATTGTTTTAGTAGTTAGATTACTCTTACGCCATGTAATAATGTTGATGTATGATCAATAATCTAGACTGAAGTTATGAGTTGTGATTGATTAAGGGATTTAGACACCTCCTTGTTCCTTAGAACAGTGGCCAACCCTGAGACCTTAAGTGGTCAAAATCAATCGAATGAATATTGGGCTTAAGCGTTGCTTATGTGTTCTGGTGATCCTAACCACGCATGATAGGTTGGACGAATAGTTCTTTAATTAGTGACATGGTTGATCAATTATTTGTATTTCGCTTCAGTTGATCGTGATGGGTTGAATCACGTCGCTATTGATTATGTTAACACATTTATTATGCATCGTTATTTGTTATGATGGTGTGTAGATTGTGCCACTATTTATTGTGTTAACGCATTAATTATGTGTTAATTATGTGTTGTTATTAAATTTTTGATGTGTCACTATTAATTATGTTGATACAGAGATTGTGTCATTATTAGTTATAATAATGAATCGCTTGAAATACTATCAATTATGTGTAATGATTCTATTATCCTAAAAAAAAAACTTTTTATACATCGTTTTCGTTTTATTATACATCATTTTGTTGTTGTAACAATGAGGTCGTTACAAATTCAAAGTGTCAAGATTAACAATCAATATTGGTGGAATAAAATAAGCTCGTGGGTTTCCCTAATGCACTCTTTCAAATTCATAAGCAAAAATATTATTTGTTCTTTTGATGTTATGGCATTGGCTTCCTTTTATAATGATGGACTAACACGACAAGTTTTATCATTATGAGGTAACCGTTTATATTTTTTATACTCTTTTAGAATGTAATGGAATAATTCTCATCCAATTATGTAAAATTGATAATTTATTTTTTAAATCTTTCTACAATCATTGAAATGCCTTATATTTTATATAAATATTATTTTTCCAAATTAATTTATAATAAACTAATTACAACAATATATTTTATATTCCGTGATGAACTTATGTTTTTAAATCTTTCTACAATCATTGGAATGCCTTATATTTCATATAAATATTATTTTTCTAAATTAATTTATAATAAACTAATTACAACAATATCTTTTATATTCCGTGACAAACTTTCACTGAATTAAATGAAATTGAAAATGATAACTCGTACTTTTTTATTTTTTTACCATTCTATTTTATATAATATTTTTCAATTTCAATTCTATATTATATAATATTTTCAATCCTTTTATATACATACAAATAATTTATTTTTTATATATTTTATATATATGTAAATAAATTATATATATAAGTAAATATTTTTTTTTTTTGTCAAATTATTATGTCATAAATTAATTAAATTAATATTTCTTTTACTTTTTAAAATGTAATATACATATAAATATATTTTTTTCCAAATTATTATATAACTAGTTAATTTAATTAATATTGGTTTTATTTTTTAGATGTAATAAAATAACTCTCCAATTACATTAAATTATAAGAGATGGATATAAGGTCAAACTCTATCATCTAATTTTCTTAATTAAATAAATATATTTTTTTATTTTTAAGATATAATGAAATAACTTTCTCCAATTACCTTAAATTACAATAGATGGATATAAGGTCATACTATACAATCTAACCTTTTTAATTAAATGAATATATGTTTTATTTTTAAAATGTAATGAAATAACTTTCTCCAATTACATTAAATTATAATAGATGGATATAAGGTCATGCTATACTATCTACCTTTTTTAATAGATTGGTTTTAATATAATTATTTATAAATAATTATATAAATTTAAAAATACAAATTACATTTTTAATAAATAAGATTATATTATACAATCTAACTTTTTTTAATTAAATGAATATATATTTTACTTTTTAAGATGTAATGAAATAACTTTCTCCAATTACATTAAATTATAATAAATGGATATAAGGTCATGCTATACCATCTCACTTTCTTAATGGAATGGTTTTAATATAAATTTAAAGATACAAATTGCATTTTTAATAATTTTGAAAAAAAAGTGATTTGCTTAATCTAAGTAGTGGTTTATAAGCCATACATTAAATTTAAAGATACAAATTACATTTTTAATAATTTTGAAAAATAAATGATTTGTTAGACATAATCTAAGTAGTAGTTTATAAGCCATACACTAACACGAAGTTAATGATATTGTTATTTTGGTAAATTTAAAGATACAAATTACATTTTTAATAATTTTGAAAAAGAAATGATTTGTTAGACATAATCTAAGTAGTAGTTTATAAGCCATACACTAACACGAAGTTAATGATATTGTTATTTTGGTAATTGGATTTGAAGTGAAAGTTTATGGATTGATGTATAATTTTTCACGTTTGATGATTTTACTGGGTTGTTTTATTTCTATATTAAGAATTTATTTAATATTAATATTTTTCTTTTATAAATATGTTTTTTAAATTTTTTACATCAATTAAAATATTTTAACAAGAATTAGTATTAAATTGAAATTCATAAATTTCAATTTTTGACATTAATTAAAATATTTTAACTAAAATTAATATTAAATTGAGATTCATAAATTTTAGTTGGAGATTATTTTTTCTTTTAAAAAATAAATAGAAAACTAAAAAAGATAAGTTTAAGTAGAACAATTTACTGTGTATTAAATACAATAATATCAACAAAATATTGCATTTCCTTATAAAATAAGGTCATTTTCTTCTTTTTTTTCTCAATTTATATTATTCGAAGAAATCCTTCAAATACTTTCCCTCATTTTGAGGATAGTACCCAAGGTAAACCCTATAATATTCAGGATACAAGGTCATTCAACAAAAAAGATTGAATCCATTACAATAATATACTGGTTAAGAGCTTGACATGTCATTTGCCAAAATTGAGCCTAAATAAGCAGGTTAACGATAATTTCTCCCAACCACTCACACTAAACCGAATTGAAAAAATAAAACCACTTATATCATCTAATTAATTTTTTTATAAACAACATATATACTAACATGCTATAAATCATAATTACAATATAATATATAATAATTATTTTATGGACACCATGTATACTAACATCTTACCAACCACTCACACTAAACCAAATTGAAAAAATAAAACCACTTATACCATTTAATTAAAAAATTTATAAACAACATGTATACTAACATGCTATAAATTATAATTACAATATAATATATAATAATTATTTTATGTACACCATGTATACTAACATCTTACCAGCCATAACTCAATTTCTACTTGGGAATACTCATCTATATTAATGTACCTTTTAATAGAAATTAAACCATTAGTATGTATTGTTGTGATAATTTCCCCTAGATATTACTCCATTACCATGTATTGTTGTGATAATTTCCCCTTATCATTATAAGGAATGTATATTATTGGTTCATTTATCTAATTGAAAGTTCCATCTTGAAAATGTTTAACATGTTAATGAAAACATACTTAAAGTGTGCAAAAATTTTGGTACTCTAGGAAATAATGTTAGCATGTTACGAATTATGAGGAAAACAAGTAGGAGATTACTATGCACTATAATAATCATAACCAAACTCGAATCAACTTTGTTGACATTATATATTTTACGACCCATATGATTGATTTTTGTATACTACAACACAATGCTATTCCTTTGTAAGTTCACACTGGTTACAATAGCACATGAATAACACATGATAAAGAGAATGCACAAAATGCCCAACGCATCACCAACAATATTGCATTGCAGTCCTCGGTAGATTTAATTTTGAATGTTAATATAATATTATAAAAATTTAAATAATTTATCTAATGAACAATTTCATTAATCTAATAAATATAAAATTTATATAAAAAATGGAGTTATTTTAAGTACAAAAATTAATTTAGCTAAAAGTAAAAACTTGTAATGTACAGATGAAATGTAATAAAGTATGCCTTATCTAAAAAATTACAATATATATTTGGAATATAATAAGGTATTGTAACATCCCACTTTTGTGCATATATGATCCAACTTATTTTTTGAGGACACTTACGTGTAAGTGATCTGGATTTGTATACGGTTGTTTGTTTCGCTTATGGATTTCAGTGATGATATTGTTGGATTATGATGTTATGTTATTTGATATGTATGTATAGACATGTGTTATTGACGGGTTTCTCCTGTGTGTGTAGGACACTTGACTGATTGAGAATGTCGATGGCATCAATGGACCTCCTTGGACTCCAGATAGAGTCAGGGAGTGGATTGTATATGGTTTGGGTATTTCTATTTATGCATATGTGATATATAATCTAGTATATTATGATGTTGTTTATGGATCGTTGACATGTTTCATTGATAGATGCAGGTTGATGATTGCTTGCTAATCAGACTCGCATAATGAGTAAAGGGGCCATGCATAACAACCCGATATTGAGGGAGAGGTGTGGCAACAACCCTTCCATAACCTACTAGCACTCCCGCCGTGGCTCAAATTGTAGGGTAATGGTTACCTAGTTCGAGAGATCCACGATGTCGTGAGGGAAGACTAAAATAGTTTCTCACAAAAATTCTAAGGGGCGCACAATAAGGCAGGGTCCTTATTCCTTAGAGTCTCTTAGTCTCTCACAATATTGCCTGATGGAGTATTGACTCCAAGGGTTGGACAAATACCAAAATTAGTCAAAGGCAAGTAGCATGCTTGGAGCACGTAGTGCATCTTGAAGGGCACATCGCATAAACAAAACTTGAACAAAGGTGAGTAGCACCCTTGGAGCACATAGTGCATCTTGAAGGGCATGTCGCATAAACAAAACTTGAATAAAGGCGAGTGACACCCTTGGATCATGGAGTGCGTCTTGAAGGACACTTCACGATTTTAATAAAGGTGAGTCAATGAACCTAGGTGCCTAGAAAAAAAAAATTGTTTTGACATTGTTAGCCTTAAAATAAATATTAAATGAGTAATTTCTATTAATTATAAAATCCCCTTAAAAATTCTAAGCCTAGTTAAAAACTAATCCTAAGTCTGAATAGGGTAAGAAGACTAAAAACTAAATAATAAATTAATAAAAGGGGGATGAAGAAAAATCAAGTTAAGAATTAAAAGAGAAATATTTTATCCAAAGATTAATTATATGATTATGTGTTAGACATGCTAAATTGGAACTAAGGCAAGAAAGGTAATGAATGTAAAAAGGAATGTGGTAGCATAGAAAAGAATCTAGTCTAGTCTAACTAAAGAAATTTCCTAAATTAAACAAAACTAAGTTTTAGAAAGGCTTCAGTCATTAAAAAGGAAATAGAGGGAATAACGGGACAACTAGAAGTAATTTTTGGAGTGTTTTTAGGATGGGTGAGAGAATTTGACATTTAATTAAATTAAATAAGTGAAGTTATTGGTGCAACTAAGGGAATGGGTGACAAGTGCACGAGGGGAATAATTCCTAATTAATTTTAATAAAACAAATTAAATGTGGATTTGCGAAGGGGTCACTAAGAAAAAATCTATAAAAGTAATGGCTAGGAAGAGGAATGGATCATGACGGGTATGCGTAAAGTTATGTTGCCGAGATTTCTTTGACTGATTTTTCATGTGAGAGTTGGGATACCCAACTCGAGAAAGAGAGTGGTAGCTCGACCTTCCAAGGCAATATCAGAGCTAGATTTTTCTCTAGTTTGTGTGTGTGGCCCCTTTGCGACTCAGGGGGATAAGGGGGAAGAATATTACCCCTAGCATTGGCTGGGAGATACTGGTGAGGTCTCGACAATTAACAACTGGGAGAAAGGAGGAACACTAGCTACTGAAGAACATCAACAAGCCATTTTTCCAGTCACTGTACTCACGTTTAATATTGTATTCGTAATTGAGTTAAAATTTGTGTAATGGATTTCTGAAATTGTTGGGCAAGTTTTGCTTGATATTGTGTAGTTTGGAATAAATTTAGATGGATTGTCATTCTTTGATTATTAGAATTTATCACTCATTGTCATCCTTCCACAAACCTTTCTCTCAGAGTAAAGAATGTAATCCTTGATTAATCTTTTGTTTTGTCCCTGGCGAATCCCTGCTCTAAATTTAAAGGATTGGATCTCTGATTTTTTTATTTTTTTCTCTGAGTTGATGAAAGGGGCATGGCTCTGCGCCCTCTTTCCTTACTTAGATTTTAATTTAGTTTTATCTCTTCTCCCAAAAGGGAATTCGCCTTGCATCCTTTGTCACTCAGCATTCTACACTCATAATTTGTAAAATCTTAGGCTCATATTTCATGGCTTATCCACTGTGGGGAAATTTGCCCAACATTTTTTTTCACTTCAAAACCTTGCCCCCCCCCAAAAAAAAAACCATTCTTGGAGTTCATCAATGTATTCTTTTAGATATTTATGCCACTTTTGTTATCACAAAATATCAAAATGTGTTCATCATATTCAACCTGTATATCTTTCAATGTTTGTTTCATCCATAGGACCTGTGTACAACATGTTGTTGCTGCAATATACTCCGCTTCGGCTGTAGACAATGTTATTGATGATTGTTTCTTTCTTAGTCAAGATACCAAACACTCACCCAAGTATAAATTTTCTCCACTTGTACTTCTTTGATCATCAATGCAACTTGCCCAATCTACATCTGTGTAGGCAATAAGTGATGGATCCTTTGTTTTTGGATACCATAATTCAAACTCTTATGTACCCTTGAGATATCTAAATATCGTGTTAACTTATAAAACATGTGATTCCTTTGGTGCTACTTGAAATCGTGTGACTTGTCCAATTGCCTATATCACATATGGTCTGGAAGCTGTCACATAAACTAAACTACCAATCATGGCTTGTAGTGCCTATGATATGTAGCCCTTGAATCATCAGATTTACTTAGCTTGCAACTAGTTTGCATAGGAGTGCTAACTGGTTTGCAGTCTTCCATTCCGAACCTCTTTAGCATTTTTTTGATATACTTGGTTTTAGATATAAAAATTCCTTGATTGCTTTGAAATATATGAATACCCAAAAAGAAAGATAATTATGCAAGTAATGACATTTCGAACTCATCCCGCATATCATTTTCAAATTTCTAGCACATCTTGTCGTCATCACTACCAAAGATAATATCATCAACATAAACTTCAATTAACAAAATACTTTTGATTTACCTTGATGTAGAGTTTGTTGTCTGCATTCCCTTTTCTGAACCCTTGTTGTTGTAAATATTTTCCAGTCTGGAATACCATGTTGTTTAATACCATACAAGGTTGCCTTCAACCTACAAACAAAATTTACATTCTCTGACAACTGAAATACTTATGGATGCTCAATGTAGACTTATTCCTCTAGATCCCCATTTAAGAAGGTTGATTATACGCCCATTTGATACACTTTAATATTCTTGGACCATGCATAAGATAGGATCAATATTATTGCTTCCATTCTGGATATTGGGGAAAACGTCTCTTCAAAGTCTATACCTTCAACCTGAGTGTATCGTTTACATACCAATATTTCTTTATTCCTGGTAACATGTGCATCTTTGTTCAATTTGTTTCTAAAGACCCACTTTGTACAGATAAAATTCTTGTTCCTTGGCCTTGGAACTATTCCCAAGTGTCATTCTTCTTTATATGATCTAACTCTTCATCCATGCCTTTGATCAAGATTTCAACCTTGTTGGCTTCTTCAATATTGCTTGGCTCAATTTTGGATAGTAATGTTAAGTGTAGTTGTTCTGGTGAACATATTCTTTTTCTAGTTTCAACTCCTACATATTTGTTCATGATAATCTGACATGATGGATGATTCTTCTATATTGGTCTGCCAGGTATATTTGGAGGTACTTGAATATCTTGTTGTTCCTACTCTTCCTCTTCTAACCACTCTTCTTCTCTTCCTCTTATGCTACTTCTTCTTCGTTTATTTCTTCTTTGTGAACATATTCCAATGAGTCCTTTCCTTCGTCTTTTATCCTTCATCCATATATCTCATCAAACATCACATTGATGCTTTCCACAATTTTGTTGAGCCTTAGATTGAAGCATTTGTATGATTTCCTTGTGCTAGAGTACCCAACAAGTATACCTTTGTCAACGTGAGAATCAAACATGCCCATTTTTCCATCTTATCTATTAATGTAGGATTTGCTTCCAAACACTCTGAAGTGCTTCACATTCACTTTTCTTCCTTTCCATAACTCATAAGGAGTTTTATCACTGTTGTTTCTAAGCATTCCTCTATTTTGAATGTGAATTGTTTTATGCACTACCTATGCCCAAAAGATGTTTGTCAACTTGGAATCCATTAACATAGTTTGAGTCATTTCTTGTACTATCCTATTTTTTCTTTCAATGAATCCATTTTGTTGTGTCTTGGAAACAAATGATTTCCTCTTTATACCATGCTTACTGCAGAAGCCCATGAATTCCTTTGAAGCAAACTCTCCTCCATTTCCTGATCTTAAACATTTGATTTTTGAATCTATTTCATTTTCAACCATCTCCTTATACATCTTGAAGTTCTCGAATGCATCTAATTTCTTTCTAAGAAAATAAATTGCAGACATTCTTGTATAGTCATTAACTAATAGCATAAAATACTTCTCACCTTTCAACCCCTTTGTTATAGTTGGTCCAAATAGATCAACATGCACAATTTCCAATGGTTTTGTTGTGGATTATTCCTTTGATTTGAACTTGGTCTTTGTTTTCTTTCCTTGTTGACAATGCTTTCGTAATTTATTTGTTGGATTAATGATCTGGGGAATTTGTCTGACTGCTTCCTTTCTATTGACCTTGACAAGATTATCAAATTTTATGTGACCCATTTGTTTGTGCCATAACCAAACTTCATCTTCCTTTCGTGAAAAACACTTTTCTTTTCCAATTTCACTTAGTACATATATGTTGCTTGGAGTTCTCATAGTTGTCACCACCACTCTGCCTGAATCTTCTTTCCTTATCTCACATTTCTATGAATAAAACAAAATTTTGTGACCTTGATCACACATTTGACTTACATTCAAAGGATTGTGTTTCATATCTTCCACTACTAGAACATTTTCTTCCTTGGCTTCCTTACTTCCAATATTGATTGTGCCTCTTCCAATGATTTTGGCCGAGTTGTCATTTCCAAAAGAGACTGATCCATCTCTTTCATTTTTCAAAGTTAGAAACATGTCCTTATCACCCGTCATGTGCTTTTAACAACCATTTTCAACATACCAACCATGTTTCTTATGTTAAGCTTGTAGAGAAAGTGTGCATTCTTCATTGTTGTACTAATTCTGCTTTCTTACTCACATTATTATTTATTCATGTCTGTGACTGTTATTATTTTGTTGTGATTCTCTTGGAGGAAAATTCATTCTACAATCTTTGGCCATGTGTCCAAATTTGTTGCTCTTGTAGCATTCCACTTTGGTACTAAACAATTCAAACCTATTGTAGTTTTTTCTTTTCATTTCATTAGGCCTTCCTGAATAATAATTTCTTGTATAACCTTCATATTTGTTTTTTTTTTCTACTTTTGACTCTGCAATTCACAACCTTGTTGCCAAAATTATTACATGAATAGAATAATCCACTAAAAATTGTTTGAAACGTAGGAGTTGAATATCTTATGAACGGTGTTGCCTTTCTGAATCCTTCTTCTTCTTGAGATATTTTTCTTATGACTTCTACTGATTATGAACTATGAATCTTCTTGGATTTGGAGTATATATATGATCTTCCTTTTGAAACTTCTTTTCTTCTTCCTTTTCATTAGACCCTCTTACTGTCTTTGCATAACTTCTTTGCTTTGTTTCCTGATCTGTTGTTTTGGAGCTTGAGACCTCTTTTGTTTGGTTGTATCCTAGTCTGGACTTGTCATGATGTAGCCTTTAACTACTAATAATATCACCTGAAACTTTAAAGTCATTCCACAGATTTTTCTTCTGGAGGTCTTTTCTCAATACAAAAATGTTTTCTTCCAAACTTCCAATGATATTTTCCTTTTCTTCTAACCATTCTTTGAGTGTTTCTAAAATTCTCTTGTATTATTCTACTTGGATTTTTAATTTAGTGATCATCTTCTCTAGTTCTTTGGATTTTTCTTTGGATTTGGAATTTTGAGTTCCCTCTTTTCTTTTTAGTTCTTCCCGAGTCACTTGTTTTTATTCTTTTCACTTTTTACAATTTCTATGGCACTCAACAATTCGTCTCTGTAATAAATTTCTGCCTCTTTATATCCTTCTTCGGTGCCTTCCTCATCGTAGTCTTCTACTTCCATGAATATCACCCTTTTTGTATCACTGTCATTAACTTCATCTTCATCTAATGAGGAACTGTCTTCTTTGGTGCAAAGGTTTTTCATGAAATTTGTTTTTTTGGTTATTTTTCTTTTCTACATTTGTTTCCACTTAGGGTCATATTCTTCATTTCTTTTCTTTTTCTTATGAGGACATTTATTAGAAAAATGACCAATACCATCACAATTAAAACAAATCAATGGAATCTTACCTATGTATGTGTTGGTTCCCTTTTTCATCATTATGACAAAGTTTGCTACTTCTTCATAATATTTTGAGATGTCACTACTACTACTATCTGAATTTTCCTTTTTCTTTTCCTTTTGCTTTGTCTTCTTAGATGATTTGAATGTTGCTTCCTTTGTAACCAGATTGTATTGTTTTTTTCTCATCTTGTAAGTTGTGAGTGTCCCATGCAACTCATCCATGGTTTGTCCCATGCAACTCATCCATGGTTAGTGTATCTAGGTCCACTCTCTCTTCTAGTGCTGAAATACAAGGGTGATTTTAAGAACACCCCCCCTAAATTTATATGTATAATAAATGGGTGAATCCCCATGATACATAGGAAAAATTGAAGGCTATTTTATCAATAATATAAAATGTATATATAATGTTTTGGCGAATCTTTTAGTCAATTATATAATCTTATAAAATATTGGTGAATCTTTCATTGAATTATAAAATATTGTAAAATATTGGCGAATCTTTCACTAAATTATAAAACCTTGTAAATTCTTAGGGGATCCTCCAACAAACTCACCTAAAGCCTCAATTTCCTAACCTGATTGACAGACCTTGCCTTGCATTGACATACCTTTCCTTGAAATGACATGCCTTGCATTGACATACCTTGCCTTGACATGTCATGTCTTGCCTTGCCTTGACAAGCCATGCCTTGCCTTGACATGTCTTGCCTTGCACTTCAATACTAAACCTTGCAAATCAGCGAGTACCATGTTCTCTACGCAAGAGCTATTGGAAGTATGATGTATGCTATGGTCTATACTAAACCATACATTGCCCATGCAGTGGGAGTTTTGAGTAGGCATATGTCAAAACTAGAGAAGGAACATTGGACAACTATAAAGAGGGTCTTCAAATATCTACAGGGCACTTCCGTTATGAAATATGCTATCAAGGAAGACCTGGACCTCATAGAGAGGTTGATATATAGGGCTTTGTTAATGCAGAATGGGTTGGAGATCTAGACCATAGAAATCTACAAGTGGTTATGTTTTTAACATATTTGGTGGAGCAATCAATTGGATGAGTAAGAGGCAAGGTGTAGTTGCATTGTCAACTACATAAATCGAGTACATGGAAGTAAGGAAGTTCTATGGTTGCAAAGATTGTGTTCGAGTATTGGTTTTGTTCAGAAAGCACTAAAAATAGGCTGTGACAGCTCAAGTGCAATTTTTCTTACAAAGAAACCTGCTTATCATTCCAAAATAAAGCATATTGATATGCAATGCCATTTTGTTAGAGACATGGTTGAATAGGACAAAGTATTGTTGGAAAAGGTTGACACCCAGAAGAACATTGTAGATTCATTGAAAAACACTGTTAGTATTGAAAATTTATCTTAGTGTAGAGAATCAATGGGCAATGTTGCCCCTGGAAGCTAATTATATAAGCCTTCCCCTTGCCCCCATTTTTGCATAGAATACAGCGAATGGGAGGATGTGGGACATGTGTTGTACTCTTTGTAGGTAGACTCAATTTCATCCCAAAGCGTAGGTGGTCCATTTTGGTCTATATTGTGATTTTTTGGCCAATATTTTTTCAGTCCATTGTAAACTAATGACAGTTAAGGAATCAGAGTTGTAATCAAATCCAGGTTAACAGAATAGGGTTTTGGATGCTATGGAATACATAAATATTGTATTGTAAACAATGAGAGAGAGAGAGAGAGAGAGAGAGAGAGAGAGAGAGGAGTGTCTCTCAGTTAGGCTGGTTTTCCCAATTAATTATTTCCAGAGTAAATATTTGTGTATTAAGTTTGTGTCATTGTTATTTCATGTGTTTTAGATTCTGTTAGCATTTCTTTTCTTGCACAGTTTTATCAAACTCTTCAATCCCTTCATGCAAACAAACTTGTTGGTATATAGCAAACAAAGGCTAGTTGCTAGTTAAAAGTTTTACCCATTGCTCCTAAGTGATTCTCCTTCAACAATGGAGTATAACAAACGATCCATTCCATCCTTCTTATGCCATGTGTAGCTTTGATTGTTGCTATTTAGAGGGATGGGGTGTCGAATTAGATAGAGGCATCCAGTTGWGTAGGGAATCTACACACAACATGCATATTTCAKATTTAAAAAGGCGCAACTCCCAATGCATGGAGGAACTTTGCATGAAGATTTTTCTATTCCTGGAAGGCACAGTTCTCATTGGAGTTAAGCTACATTGCATGTGGAGGTTGTTCTATCTTTAGGAGGGCACAAAACCCCAAATTAGATAGGTGCATCAATGAGATATATTCTCGCATGCGTGCATGTATTTTCCTCTTTTGGAGTTGGGCACACTTCACTAGGTATGCAAACTCATGCATGAGGATGCATTAGGGTTAGTGTTTTAACTTCTGCAAGGAGGCGCATCACATGGGTGGCTAGGTTTTAYTGTAACCTCTCTTTTCTTGGTTTATAAGARAAAGCRAGGGTGGTTCAYTGATACACWWAATTTAAGAGTTAGATAATCCAAGCTTTGAGAATATTGCTCTTGTAATTCTTCTTTTTTAGGAATAGAGTTGTGTGATTTAGGAACATAAATATGTTTGTTGGCATACTTTCCAGAGTGATGAATTATGCAGATTTAGTATCTTTTTGTCTGTTGTTCTGATTTTATTTTAGTATGCAGTATCTATACTCTTGAAGATTCCATACAAAATCTAGATCTTAAGGATAGATAGATTCGTAGTTTTGAAAGGAGGTTGAGTAATTTCCAGGTTTCTAGTTGTAGAGTTTATTCTATGAGTGCAAATTTATGTAGCTCGAATAGGATTAACAAAAGGCCTCCATATGCAATGGAAAATGAAAAGGAACTCATGTATATCTTTTAGGAATGCGGCTTTGTCGGATCCTTATGGAAAGGAATGCAGTTATGTTGGATCCTTATGCAATGAGTTAGGACAGTTATCTTCATTTCTCCTCTCTATTGTTGTCTCTCCAACTAGGCTCAGCTCTTTTGACTTACTCATATTTGTGTTCCTCGGCTGCTCGACTCTTCTATGTGATATACCTAGACTAGCAACCATCTCTTGCTCCAATCCATTCAATATAAATCTACCTTTGAAGGTAGTAAATGTGATTGGGGCAGTATGGTCTTACATAAGCTGTTGCATGTATTAGCAATTCAGATCATTGTTAAAAACCATGTTAAATTAAAATTGCAGATTGTGTGGCTCTATCAAATATGATGTCTCCCATTGCATGGCTTCACAAAAGGGAGCAAAGCCTCTTATTGTATTGAACATATCATTTTCATCATTTTGTAATATAAGACATTTTTTCCCAGAGAGAGAGAGAGATGTAACCTCTAGAGGATGGGAAAATATGAACCTTGTGGGAAAAATTGGAAGATGAGAAAAAATATCCTCCAATTTTAAAGTTTCTTAAAACAA
>SNQJ01S0011235.1:61079-103599 GCA_010110895.2 Picea sitchensis | reverse complement strand
ATCGAGAAACACCAACATAAATATGTGGAAGATCTATTTTAAGTTGCATGATACCAAGGAGGTGACCTATTGAGCCTAACACTTACATATGCCAATGCATAATTTTCAAGGTAATGTAATTGCTATATGATGTGACAATTGATGGTGGCACATTAATGTTTAGTACTATTCTAATCCACATTAAATCCTAATCTCATCCCTATTAAAGAAAACATTTTTAACTTAATTAATATTAACTAAATTCATATTCATATAATAACTACACTTAATAATATCTAAAATTTAAATGTTTCTTTATTCTTAAAATTTTTCTAACATCATTTAAGGTTTGTATAGTTGTAAGTATTGGAAGCAAAGATAATTTAAAAAATGATGGGTGACTTTCTAGGGTATCTATAAACTTGATGTAATAATTGTGAGTTGTGCAGAATAAAGTTTGGGGGTTGATTATCACAGACTTAAATGTACAATTTGAGTGGAACTAATGGTTAAGAAGAAATATAGAAGGGTGTAGGGTATGTACATATAGGGGGTCCCTTGTCCCACAAACAAGTAGGTCTCATACACCAATTTGGTGTCTGACCTTATTATTATTATTGTTATTATTTGTCAACTAGGGAAATTAGAGAGGAGACATGCCAATGTGACCCCTCGCATGACACACAGGGTAAATCGAGGGTTTCAAACCGATGACTTCACATAATAGAGTGCCTTAACAACACACTCCATCACCGACTATTCTACACCCCGAGGGCTTGAAAATTTTGAAGAATATGGGGGTGGACTTTGATCCACTTATATGTGCACGGGTCACGATACCATTTAATAGTATCTCTGTCGTTAAATCCATCATCATCATCATCATCATCATCATCATCATCATCATCATCATCATCATCATCATCATCATCATCATCATCATCATCATCATCATCATCATCATCATCATCATCTGAGAATCTAATATATCTTATGGTCATGAAGAAGGGAATAAGGGGGTCTATCCACCATGTAAAAACATACAAGGTCATAATGGGCGTGGTGAAGTATGTAAGGTTAAATGAGAGTTAAAATATTATCTAATATATTCCAATATTCAATATTCATGGAGGAGGGATTATGTTGAAGCTTAATTTGTAACCTATTCGAGATATTTCAAAGGATAATTCATCAATGAAACTATACTCTATTGTGCAATGATGACTTATAATTAATATGGTACTAGAAGCATACTACTTACATCCTTAAAACTAACTTTGAAAATAAGAATAAATTCACAGTAATAAAATCACATTACAAAACAATATGGATATAAATTTACAATAGGGAAACTGACGAGGGAAAAACACCAACTCATTATGAATTGTTATTTTATTATTAGAATTACAATGAGAAATATATAAAATAATAGAAACTAATTGTTAAGTAGATAGACTCTGTCATGAAATAGGATACTACATGGTCACATTATTCTTCTTCTATTCTACAATATCCCATTCTAGATTTCTCATTTATGGAATATAAAATTACTAGAATAAGAACAAAACACCTTTCTCTATTGGAGGCTAAGACTTTTAACACCTTGAGATAGCCATTATACTTAGTGTTATGGTTTTTTTATTCCCCAATCCTTAATTAGGGATAGGTTTTTGGGACTTCTAATTTCTTCTTGAAAGTGTGTATCTGGTTAGTTCCACATGTGTGTCTAATGGGAGTTGGCATGGATTTCATTTGATATCATGGTGGTCAAAGCATAGGTCAACTTGTTGGGGCCATGATTTTAGCCTATATACTTTTATTGAAGTGATTTTTGGCACATTTAATAGCTCCTCATGATGAGAATAATATAAAAAACATCTAGATATTATTTTTTTTCAAATTTTTACCATGAAACATATTGTTTAATTCATGAAATAGGCACTTGTTTAGTTTTAACAATGCTAAGTCGGATTTAGGATCAACCCTAACAATTTCATCTACAAGACCACAATCTAATTTTACATCCCATAAACCAAAAAAATAAGATGAAAGCGTATAGTGATCTATTTATAATTATAACTTCCTTTTTGGGATGCTTTTGGTCCTCAAAATATTTTACTTATGTTACATACTCATCACCCTCTCTATCTTTATTGAGAGAGTAGGGTATATTTTTTTGTCTTTAATTTCTTCTTTTACACTAGCTTGAATCCTTGTAGGATCCTTATTGTTGTTTACTTTCCTTTGAACAATTATACCTTAACTCATTCAAAAGGATTAATCTATATTGGTCATGAGTCATTTCTTACAAATCTTGTCAAGTTTGATTAGTAGACTGCCCTCACTCACCCTTTGAAAGTCAAACCCATTAGACCCTTCTAAGAGAATGAAGGGACATCTTTTGATACACCCCAATGAAACATGGGGTCTCTTCATAAGATAAAAGGGAACACGTCTTGTTTCTTATCATGGATCTTCAAAATATCCAAGGAACACATCTTTCAATATGCCTCAATGAACCATTTGGATTCTACAAAAGGTTAAAGGAACAAATATTTTAGTATGTCAGGATGAACCATTGGGATCTTTGAAAGATCAAGCCTCTTTCAAAAGGATCGCTTGATGGCAACGCCATCATGCCACTTCTAAATTACTTATCATACTTAAACATTAAGGAAGATTGGTTTCCATTCAAAGTTATCTTTTCAAATGCAACAAAGGATTCTTCACTCAGTGTCAGACCTACAGGATTCAAATATCCTTCATAGATTCACATGCACCTTACTTCAAATTAGTGCTTGGCCTATGACCACACCAACATGAATGATGATTCAAACTAATATATGGCCATTTCCATCCAACTTTGAATGCAACACATGAAGGCCTGGGTATAACATAAATTCAAACACAAATGCACTAAGGTGGTTTGAACCATAAAGGATCAAAACTTACCAATGTAAGAAAAATCTCTATGTTGAACATGTAATTCCATCCAAGTCAACTCTAAGGAAGTATGAATTACAAGACATGGTTACAATGTAACATTTGTGCATACAAGATCATGCACTAATTAATCCCATTTCAATTCTCACATAAGAAAACACAACTTAACTTTATAATTTAAATAGTAATTCAATACAACAAATCATAGCAAAGATGGAGCACTTTTCTTTTAACAAGTTGGTCCTAGTAAACTAGCTACTAGTTAGCAATTTTCCACCTAGCCATAGGAAATCTTCTATGGATACCACCCCTAAGTTAGGATATTAGGCCACTATGGTGTAGAAAAAAAGCTATGGAATCTCAAGTCACTCATCCAACCTAATTTCTCTTAAACTCATCTTAGTTTCTCAACACAAAACTCTTTAAGAAATCTTCCATCCAACCCAACCATGGAACTCCATTCCATTACCCCACACAAAATAAGGAATATACCCTTTATTTTCTAAATAGTTCCTTAGGCATACTAGAAGACATTTATTTTCTCTACTTAATAGTCCCTTAGAAAATCCTTCTCCCTCTTTAGTGTTCTTGGTGTGCAAAATAAGTCTAATCTATTTTTTTCCTTTAAAATCTACCTAGAGATCCATTCCTAACAACCTAGCCTCTACGCTCCTCCACAACCTTCCATTTCTCTCACATTTTCATAAAATCTTCGTCCTTAGCTCTACCTGGTTTTTTATAGATTTGAATTGTAGTCCTCAGCATGAGAACACAACTCTAGAACTCAAAGGTGAAAGGGAATATGGAGTAGTTTGATTAGTTTCTTAGGGTGAATGAAAATTCATGTGCATAACATGAGAATGCTCGAGTGAATGAATCCTAATCCATTGAATAACATTTAATGAGATAATAGATTTGTTAATTCAAAATTTCATGGGGAGAGGAAATGAAGAAAGAAATGATTCAAATTCCTATGGGATGGAGTCTATAACACTCCTCTTAACTTGAAGTCAACCCCCATTCTCTCATAAATATGGAAGGTAGACTTCCTCACCAACCACCACTTGCATCAATGATTGGTGGTTGAGGATTTTAATAAGGAACACAGTGAAAAGATTAAGGCTAGGAGACTTAGACAAATTAGGATTATTAGTTATCCCCTTGGATCCCCATTTCGTCTTACCTTCTAGTGGACTCATATACCTTCTCATTCTCTCAACAACTAGCTTTAGACCTTGACATTAATTTTTGAAGTAATATTTAGTTATCTTGAGTATAAAACGAGAATCCTACCCATGGTATATCGAACGAATATTTATTGAAGTACATGGTTAGACATCCACTAGCTAGGCCTTGGCCTTGCCCTTGAGCTTCACACTAGGAATTCATACAAGATATTTACATCATTTACACATGGGGTAATTCAAGTAACTTGGGTCTAATCATTATATCTACTTATTTACAGTTCTATCCAAAAGATCCAAGGGGTTGAAGCTTAGATATTTTATTCCCCTAGCCCTTGGAATTACATCATCCTTAATGCAATTTTTTATAATAAAAATATGGATATGCGACTTTTATGGCATCCTCCAACTCTCACGTAACCTCATTTGGAAAAAAGTTCTTCCATTGTACCTTTACCTATTCGATGGCTTGGTTTGGAAGCAATTCCTCTTTCTTATTGAGCATGCACAAGGTTATGTTTGGAACTCTCCCTCTAGTTCCACCTAGATCATATCCCAATCAATCACATGGTTATGATCATATACAAATGACGTAAGCAAAGAAAAATGGAGAATGTTGTGATTTTTAATATTAGCAGTATATGTAAGTTAATATGCAATTGATCCTATCCTATCTAAAATTTCAAATGGACCACAATAATGAGGTGCAAACTTGGCACAAATTCCAATATTCAAGGAACTCTTCCTTGGTTTCAGTCTGAGGAAAACATGGTCCCCAACATTAAATTCTTTCTATACCCTTTTCTTGTTTGTAGAATTTTTCTACCTATCATGTAATAACTTCAAATTATACCTAATTCTAGTTACTTCTTGCTTGATTTCCTTAAGAATTTCTAGCCTAAGAAAAGCTCTATTCACCAATTTATCCCAAATTACTAGAGTTCTACTTTTTTTTCCATACATATATTCAAAGGGACTCATTCTCAATGATTCTTTGTTCCCATTGTTATATGCAAACTCTACAATGTGTAGGTTTTCCTCCCACTTGAATGGCTTACCCACCACATACATGCAAAGAATTTCTTTAAGTACTTGATTTACTCTCTTAGTCTTCCCTTCCATATATGGATGGTGAGTAGTATCAAAATTTATCTTCGTGGCCAAGCATTCAAAAATTCATTTCCAAACAATCAAAGTAAACTTTTAATACCATTTAACACAATTGTAGTATGCAATCCATGCAACCTAAAATTTTCTCTCATGAAAATGTTTGCAATATCTAATTCCTTATGAATATACATTATAAGAATAAAAAGGGAAACATTTTCTTAACTTATTGTATACAACCATAATGACACCATGTTGCTTCACTGTCTTGGGCATTCCTTGAATAAATTTGATTGTTATCACCTCCCATTTCAATTTCAAAAGTGACAAGGGATGTAATATACTTGTTAGATGTTGATGTTCAACCTTGAATTGTTGAAATTCCATACATCTTGCATTGTACTTTGCAACATCTTTATTCATTTTAGGCCAAAAACATTGCTTTCTTGCTAATATAGCAATTATTTTATTGTAGTCTGGATGACCCAAATATGGATCCTTATGAAATTTGTCCACGATGATGTCCTCAATTTTACTAAATTTGGAATATACACTTCCTAAATTATACTAAATTGGGAATATACACCCTGTCCTTCTAAATAAGAAGTCCATCATCACTTAGTTGGTAACCCTCTTACTTTTTCTCTACTTTGTCTTGCTAATATCCATCTTTCACTTGGGAATGATGTTCATTAGTAGAAAGGTACCTTGTCACTCCAATATTCAAATCATATTTGAAAATATTGATAGTTTCCACATGCATCACATGCATTTTCCTACTCAAGGCATCTACAACCATATTCTCTTTCCCTTTTATGTGCTTGATCTTGAAATAAAACTCACAAAGGAATCCCAACCATCTTGTTTTCTTGGGGATCCTTTTGTCGCAAAGACGAGGGACATGAGATGAAGCGAATTGGAAAGCCATCGCAGCTAGGGTCCAAACCCTAGCCGTCTTTGCTCTGGTTCTTTGACTGCAGAAGCGCGGATTCGGCTGTAGCAGCCGGTCATACAGCCGTGGATCGATGTGAGCGCCCCCCCTGCATTTCCACACACGTTTTGGAGGAACGATCGCCCTGCCTCTGCGTTGTTTGCTGGTGGTCGGCGCCTCTGCGATTTGGTGGTCGGCGTCCTGCTACGATGGCCCCAAATCCGGATGCCGATATGGAAGAAGATCCTATGGAAGCATTCAAAGCGTTAATCCGCTCGACAGGACCGAAATCTAAGCCCTCTCTCTCGTCTAAGTTCGTTAAGAAGATGGAAGAGATCCCTTCGCTGGAGCTATCTCCAGAGGAGCCTTGCAATCTTTCCCTTCTTCTAGCAGAAAATGCCCTCATCGAAAAGTTTATGGGGTTATGGCCCAGCCCCAAAACGGTGGAGGCATGGATGGATGATCGCTGGAAGTCCCTGATACAAGGAGAAGTCTCTTTGTGCACAGTAGGCAGGGGTTTCTTTGTCTTCAGCTTCTCAAGGACAGAGGATCGTGATCTAGTATTCAGATCTGGACCCTATTTCATGGGGGCGAGAGGGCTGTTCTTAGCCCCCTGGACTCTTGAATTCAATCTCGGAGCCGAGATCACCGCAGCCCCTATTTGGTTTAGGCTGCCTCATCTTCCCTTGCATCTCTGGGGGAAAATCTCTCTGGAGGACATCGACAATAAGCTAGGGCGTTTCCTGGACAGTGTGGAGCCGAAAGGGGATCAGTATACCTGCGCTCGAATTTGTGTGGAGCTTAACCTTGAGGAAGGTCTTCCGGAAGCCATTAAGCTCTCCCTGGGGGAATGGTGCCATATCCAAGAGCTGGACTATGAGAAGATTCCTTTTAAGTGCCTCCGATGCCATGCTTACGGTCATTTTGCAAAAAGCTGCCCCAAAGCCTTTGAGGTGCCGGGACCAACCAAAGAAGATGATTTTCAGCCAGTATCTAACCGACGAAGGCAGCCAAGGCGAAAGGATCCACTAACCCAGGCTCAGAAGGCCACTCACCAAGCAGAGGCAACCCTAGAAAATAAAAACAGCTTTGATGCGTTGAAGGAAGACGAAGCCCAAGATCCAAAAACAACAACAGTTAAGGGAAATCCTCTGGCAGATGAAAGCCTTCCGGATTCCACCCCCCCAGAGTTAGTAGCAGCGAGAGAAGTTCGGGCCACAGATCCGAACTGCAGGCCTGGTTGTTTCAGTCCCCTCTAGCGGCTCTGTGGAAACTTATGAAACTGAAGACATTCCAGTTCCGTCTCCTTACTTGAGGGCGAAAGACCAACAAAGTGCGCAGAGAAAAGGAGGCGGCCTCCAACATTTCTTTAGGTTCTCAGAAACAGCTGGATCCCTTCTTTAAGGGGAAAATTTCATCCTCCGTGGTTTAATGCTTTGCNGTATGCATTTTTTGTCATTTTCTCGATTTAGCTCAAGAAGCAAACGGGATTGGACTCCCAAGACATTCACAAGAAGGTTGGCAACACTATTATAGGTCACCAACCTTCTTCAGATTTGTAACTTTCTGATTCTGGCTTGCCAGAAAGCTGCTTAATACAGCCTAACCGTTTTCGTAAAAAAAAACCCATCTTGTTTTCTTGGGATTCAAGTTTGGTTATTCAAATAGATACTTCAATCCACTATCATATGTCATTAGCATGAACTTCCTAACCATAACATAGTGTCACCACATCTTTAATGCATGTATTCTAACACCAAGTTCTAAATCATGAATATTGTAGTTCCTCTCACGTTTCTTTAGCTTTTATCCCTCATAACACACTACATAGTTATCTTGCATGAAATATCCACCAAGTCCTTCCCCACACACATAAGTGCACACAACAAATTTCCTGATTGGATCTACAATCTTTAGGATTGGTGCACAAGTGAGGAGGCTTTTCAATTGATGAAATCTTTCCTCACATTTTTGGGTCCACTTGATCTTCTTCCCTTTCTTCTACAAATAATTTATTTCTTGTGAAATATTAGACAAAACTTCAATGAATCCTTGATAATAACCATCAAGACCCATGAAAAGATCTCACATCTATCACATTCCTAGGAGTGGGACAATTCACTATGGCCTTGATCTTTTCTAGATCTATAAAGGCTCCTTATTCAGAAATAATGCAAACCAAATAGTGAATTTTCTTTTTATAGAACTCACATTTTTTGAATTTTGCATACATATTGTGTTTTGTCAACACTTGCTAAACCAATTCCAAATTATCCTCATGCTCTTCTTTATACATTGGATATGTTATTATATCACCAAGGAAAATAAGCACAAACTTATCCAAGTACTTGTTGAATTTACTATTCATGAGGCACATGAAGTTAGTTGATGCATTTGTGAGATTGAATAACACAACTAACATAGTTACCTCCTTAATGAGAATTGTGACCTCAAAACGAGAACTCCCCAAAAAACCATATTGTTTTGTCAAAAACACCAAAATCAACCCACAAATGAACAAGTGGTGCTACGAGTAGCATGCTCTTTTTGGAAATGGTTAAAATTCTAACTTGTTTGAAATCATGCCCTTGACAACAAGATAAAAACCCTAAAATTGACTCTAAAATTTAAAAGTGATGCTACCAGTAAAACAATGTTTTCTCTAGAGTTGAAATTAAGACTTAATTGACATTGTGACCTTGAGCACTGAATTTATTGCAGATAAAAAACTCAAAACTAACCCCTAAATTGTCATTTCAAAATTTACTTATAATTTTATATTTTATTTTATTCATTTTTACATTAAAAAATAAATAAAATGAACAAACACACTCCACGGTATTTTTTTTTAAATGAAAAAACATGTTTTAAAAAAATTAATAGCCCACATTAAAAAAAACCCTAAAAAAATGAAAATAATTTTTTAAAACATAAAAAAAACACACTTTAATTTTTGGGTTACGGTATTTTTTTTTAAATGAAAAAACATGTTTTAAAAAAATTAATAGCCCACATTAAAAAAAACCCTAAAAAAATGAAAATAATTTTTTAAAACATAAAAAAAACACACTTTAATTTTTGGGTTTCTTTTCAAATGTGCCTTTTTTAAGGTTTTAAAAATTGTTTTTTAATTGTATTTTTTTTTTAAATTGATTTTTAATTTTTTTTCGAAATTTGTTTTAGTTTTATTTATTTTTAATTTGTTTTTTTATTTTCATGTTCTAATTTATTTATTTAGTTTTTGTATTTTCACTCGTTTTATTTTATTTCTTTTTCAATTTAATTTTTGGGTGCTTTTTTTTTAATTTATTTTTTTGGGTTTTTAAATTTATTTTTTCATTTATTTTAGTGATATTTTATTTTTAATCATTTTTCTATTTTTTTAAATGTTTTTTAAATGTGTTTTTTTCATTAAAAAAAATTAACTACAAAGTTTTGTTTTTTTTCTTTTTAAATTTATTTTTTTAATGTAAAAGAGAAAAACGTTTATAAGTAAATTTTCAAATTACAATTTAGTGGTTGATTTTGAGTTTTTTTTATCCACGATGGTATTCGTACTCATGTCCACGGTTTCATACTTTTAACTCAAGAAAAAACATTAGTGCTACTAGTAGGATCATTTTTCAATTTGAGGGTCAATTTAGGGTTTTGTTTGTTTTTAAAGGCTGCGATTTCAAATGAGTCAGAATTTTAACCATCTCCAAAAAGAAGGTGCTACGAGTAGCACCACTTTTGATTCGAGGGTAAAAAAAACCATAAAATGTCACCTCTAAAAAATGAGAACTCTGGAGAGTTCTCGTTAAGTTGGTAACTTTGTTTACTACAAACCCATAATGATGATACCTTGATCTAAAGATTGTTTTATGAATGTCTTCCTTATTAATTCTAATTCAATAATATCCTAAACCTAGATTAATTTTTGAAAATACATTTTCCCCTCTCATTTGTTCAAATAAATCATCAATTTAGGGTAATGGATACTTATTCTTCACTATTACTTTATTCAACAACCTGTAATCAATACACATTTAGAGAGTTCCATATTTCCTTTTCACGAATAGAATTGGTGCTCTCCATGAAGACTCACTTGGCTAAATGCATCCTTTCCCAAGCAATTCTTGCAATTATATTTCCAGCTCCATCAACTCTTGGGTACTCATGTTGTAGGGAAGCTTAAAAATTGGTGCATCTCTAGACAAAATGCCAATTGAGAATTAAACATCTCTTCTTCGTATTAAACCTAATAGCTCAATAGGGAATATGCATTTGAATTCTTGCAATACTATGATAGTCTTTAGGATTTGGATCGATGTCCTCTATTGGTTCCAATACATGGGTTGCATAAAATTGTCTTGCCTTTCTAAAGTACATTCTCTACTGTAAAGATGAAATTTTTGTTATAGGTGATGAGCCCAATTATTGACTATTCCAAAGGCTCATCTTTAGCACAATTTTCCACCATGATTTGACTAAATATTTTCTTTTGACCGTATTTAATAGTAAGTCATGGATATTTTGCATATTTCTTAATGAATGTGTGTTGAGGTGGATTTTTGTGTATAATGTGCATTTTTTCTCTAATGTTTTTTCCAAAGATGTGTATTCCACCAAGCAGGTCAAAATTCACGAGTCAGTGGCACCAACACCCTAGAAACAAGGGATTTTGTCTCCCTCAAAGCATTGTCATCCAAGGATCAAGGGACATTTTCCCGACCTACCTCCAATAATGCTCCTTGTGCATTAATGACCACTCTTGATCAATAACGGTTGGATATACATATGTAATGGGCCAAGATCCCTCATTTACTCACTTTTCTCCTCGATTTAGGAAGGGAGGTCGAACTCTCAATCTATATATAGACCTATAGTCTAGGAGATCATGATAGATAGAGAATTTTGGAGAAATATTGTATTGAAACTTTCTGAAGACTTGTTGTTGAGACTTAGATATTTTTTCTCTTTATGTGTTTGTACTATTATTAAAATAAAGGTGTTTTTGCCTTCGGTTCATTAAGTTTTCTTAAGGTTCATTCTGCTTCTTGGGTAGGGCCCACTCAAGAGAGCTCAAGGATCCTGTTGTACTTTATGTAGTTTTCATGCATGTTAATGAGTGATTAGATGATCATTTCATTTTCTCTTAAAGTTTAATATAGCTTTGCATAATTATTTCAAGCTTTGTTAAGGTTATCATTGATTGGTTAGTTACAACAAGCATTTTGTAGAAATGTTCAATAGCCTTTTGGAGCACTCTTTAGTGCCTCCCAAGGCCAAGAACCTTAAATTCATTTGATTTTATTATATTCTATCTTTCTTCATGATTTTAAATACTTACACTACCTTTTTAGGCCTCATTGCTACTTCCAATAGGAGTTTCCTGTAGAAACTACACATTTCATGTAGAAACTGCACAGTTCCTGTAGAAACTACACAGCTCCTATAAAAAATTCCTACATGATAGTTTTAGCTTTAATTTTGATTTTATCTTAATCATCTTTTCATGAAAACAACAAAAAACAATAAAAATACATATGGATTGTTATTGATCAAAGGGTTAGACAAAATAGCTTGTTTTATTCATGCATTAGTTTAGTTTTACTTTAAATTAATTACAACTCTCTGGCATAACTTAGATTGAATTCATATTATGTTCTCAATTTAATATTTATGATTTAGTATCCTTTACTTCCATTAAAAGGAGCTATTTTCATGCAATCTAGATTAGTTTTACTTTCATGTTGGTTTGTTTACCTTTAAAAAATAGTTTACAATTTCTTTCTTCCATTTTTATTTTCTTCATCATTCCACACATTTTTAACCATTGATTAGTGTTAGACCTTTACTATCGACAAATGCACATTGCACACAGTGCATATCACCTCTTAATTTTGTATGAACCTCGGTTGAGAAAGTAAAGTAGGGATCCAAGAGTACAATATATTATTGTTGCTATTTCAAGGTCCATCAATAGGGATAACCCTTTGAATATCTCTTACTTTTCTTGAGTTTCCATCCTCATCAATGTGATCAAATATATTATGGTAGAAATCAATATTAACTCAATGTTATTCCAAACAATCCATATTGAATAATGACATTATAGGAACCAGGCTAATTTTTTCTTAGATTTTCCTAGGTGAATAATCCATTTAGCTTTAATGGATATCTAACCACCAGGTCACTAACCTTCCTCTTGGTTCTATTGGCTAACTAAAATATCCATGCCTTACCATTTACCATTATTTCACTTCTCAAGTGCACATGATTCAAAAATTTTAGGAGTAACATAATTATTACCAGATCCTAGTCAATGAAAATAGAAAGGGATTGCATAACAATATTACCTTCAACCTCAACTACTACTCACTGATGATCTACTTGGAAATCTTCTAGTGTAACATATATCCTAGCTAGAATAGTCCTTTCTACATCGTCCATAGTTGTAGCCTCTTGAATGTTATGAACATTCATGGTTTTCTAAGAAATTTCTAATCATGTGATTCTCTACATGCCCACAACATTGAACAACCTCACTTGGCCCCTTTCCCACTAACTCAATTAGCTAGCATCCACTCTATGTTGGTGAATTTTAAATCCGTTCTTTCTCCATTTAATATTCTTCTTATTATCCTTTTTTGAGCCTCGATTTCACCATGTTTACGATCAACATTTAAGTTTACAATAACCCCGTTTACCTTCCATTCTCATTTGTTTATTGTTTACATCACCACATATTATCCACTTTTTTTCATAAGAGATTAGGGAGACATGTTATTATTAAATTCAATGATTTTTCATGTTTTGATTATTACTTAGGATATATTTTGTATTTTCCTAATTACTTTTGGAGGGCCAACTATATTTCTAACACTCTACAGGAAATCCAATAGCATGTGTCATCTACAAGAAATCTGGTAGCAACCTCCACCTACAAGAAATAGGATAACACCTCCATGTTCGAGATAGTTATACCTCTTGGGGGGAAAATGGAGCATATGGGTTTTGTTGGGGATGTCTTTTTTGAGCTTCCATGGTGCTAAAATGACCCCAACGACCCTCAAGAAATACAATGATATCCATAAAAATTCATAATCAATGCACTCCATTTTTCCAACAAACTAATCCAATTTTGTGGAACAAATGCCCAAGTTGGATGCCCAAATCTCCCAATGATCTTGTAGGAAAAACAACACCCCTTATTCATCATCGAGCCAAAAGGACACAATTACTCTTGTCTTAACTCACCAAAAATCCAATTGGCACAATATTCTTGTTGAGAGGTTGATTATGTAGTTGTAATGATTTCTTTCTATGGTCTGAAGAATGTAATTAGAAATACAAGAGTCACCGACATTGTAAAACGTTGTTGGTTGGATTGGATAGCCATTTTTCTAGTTGTAACTCTTGTTGTGAAGATACTGTAATAAATCATCTTTAATTATCCATTTGGATGATGAATTGAAGGACGATTCTACTGTAAATCTCTAGTAGTGCACTGTAGTTTCTTTGTAGAGTGTTTTAGGAGTGGCAGGGCCTGCACATTTATTTTTCTTTCTGTAATTGTAGTTAGTATTTCCATTTCATAGAATTTTTTATTTTTTTTTAAATAAAAAGAGGGACCTTATATTAAATCACAAGTTTACATCTTTGCGATGCTTGGCAGCCACCTGTTCCGCCACAGGAGGGAAACTATAATAGGTGGCTCCAAGCGATTTTGAGTCTATCATACCTTACAATTTTTTTACAAAAATTGAGAAGAGAATTGGTGTGTCTGTAGGAACCCTATTCCATCTATCTAACCTAGGGATGGCCTCATTCAGAGCCACCATTACTGAGAGAATTTCCCAACCAAAAGGAGTGAAAACTATTTTAACACTATCTACTCTATGACTGAAATTGACAAAATACTAGGATTTGAGGTGAGTTGCATCATGCCATGGGAGAACCTGAATATCCATGAATGGTGTATGCCAGGATGAATATTTTCTTGCATGTTGGACAATGGGCTTACGCTGGAGCATCTGTGAGTGCCTCAAGCAACATGTCCATTCGTTGATTGATGACCCCCTGTCCATGCACCTGTTCGTCCTGTTGTTAACAGATGTCGAAGAGGAGCTAAAGATTCTCCTCTGCCAGATGATAGGCAAAGTGTGAGCCCTCTTCTCCCTTGTCCATTCCATCATCTTCCATTTTAGCTGAATCCTTGCCTGCTTCTGTCAATTTCCAACTTGGAGAGATTTCCTCCTCCACGATACAACTCTCGTCCCCATAGTAAGGCTCGCCCAACTTGAGAACTGGGGGGGAAAGAAGGTTAGTGACGGTGGGGAGGCACACCTCTAAGGGTGCCACTGTCACATTCAATGAGCTCAGGCCAGGATGCAAGGCTGGAGGTGGGGCCTCCTCTTTCACAATGGTGAGGCTGAGGTGCGAAGGCGGAGGAGGCGCCTCTTCTTTCATAGTGCTATGGCTATAATGCAGAGGAGGCAGTGCAGAGTGCGCTAAGGAGGATGGGGTCTCCATTTTCGGATTGCTCAAGGTAGTCTGACTACTTCGAGTGGGGATATGGGAATGACTAAAGTGAGAAATAAGAGTGCGTTGAGAGGCAGTGAGTCTGGAGTGATGAATGCAGTGGCAAGGTGGTGCACTGGGTGCCCTCTTGGGATTCCCATGTCTCGAGGCATGATGGGAGGAAGCGAGGATGGAGGGTGAGAGAGAGGCCGGTGTGGGGGCGATGGTGGTGAGTTGAGGCGAGGCATGATGGGAGGAGCAGGGGGATGGAGGGGGTGAGAGGGGGCAGTGTGGGGACGATGGTGGTGAGTTGAGGCCAGGATGACACATAGGGTGCAAGTAGTGATACCAGGAAAATCATGAGGGCCAAAGAGCTCTGTGTGGTGAGCACACTAGGCGAAAGCCAAATAGAAATGCATGTTGGGGCTACCTTTAACTCTGTGAGGAGAATATATTTCTCTCCCATCGCCATTGATGGCTGAAGAGAATTCTACAAGTAGATGGTACCATAAGGCTGGTTGGATCACTCATCTGAGAGCTCATCCATGAGCACTAAATTAATTCTCCGCATTGTGTAAGCCATGGAAAGTTATTGTTGTGGGGGTGATGGCCTGGGATAATAACTCACTCGGCCAGTCCGATCTAGCTATCCCCCTACTTGTTTCAAGTGGAACCCCATTCGGGTGGGGGTGGTCCCTTCGAGCCAGCTCTTTGCAATGAGTCCAGATTGTCGAGTTCTGGGGCCTCTTGGTATTTGTGAGGGCAATTTGTTTCTTGAGGTCCACTCCTACATTGGATAGTCTATCTGCCACTTTATTTGCATCACGTCTCACGTGAGAGGTGATAATAGTTAGAGAGGGTTTGAGGAGTGATTAAAAGTTGTGGAGGGGACCCAACATGCACTAGCTGGGGGTGATCCTTTCCAGATTCCTTCCATTGAGGATTTTGGAAGCCAACACAATTATGACTTTGGAGTCTCCTTCAATGACTAGGCAAGTGAGATTGTGGTCCTAAGCCAGTTGAACTCCTCTGATTAGACCCCATATTTCCACTAAATTGTTGGTGTCGAAGCCTAGGTTTTCCATTGTGATGCTATGGATTCGGCCTTGGCTATCCCTTATCACTTCTCCCGCCTCGGAGGGGCCTAGATTGCCTTTAGAAGCTCCGTTGAAGTTGATTTTGTGGAACCTTGGTGAAGAGGGAGACCAAATCAAGGGGTTGATAGTTAGGGAAGAGGGGGGGAACTGGGGAGGGGAAGCAGAGGAGGAAATCATGAGGCCCCAGGAATTGAAGATCGAGGTCTCTCCAGGGTTAGTGGGGAGGTTTTCTTTAGTCCATAGATGGAGCTGGAGGGTTTCTTGAAGGTGCGAGTGAATGGTAGACCAGATGTTGGTTGAGGGGGAGGGGTGTGAGTGAAAGAATATTTTGTTTATTTCTTTCCAGAGTTGCCAAAATAAGAATCATGGTAGGAGTTGTCAGATTTTGTTCAGTAGTTGGCTTTTGTAAGGTCTTGATCCCTAGTTTCTGATCGTGTTTATTATGTTTCCTTTATCTCGATTTTCTCTTCTCAGGAGTTGTGTGGCTTGGTCCCATATTTCTTCACTAATGGTGTAGTTATTTAGGAGGTGCTCCATAGTTTCTTCCTGCTGATGATAGAGATGGCAAATTGAGGGGCCAATAAAGCCTCTTTTCTAGAGATTGTCCCAGGTAAGGATCTTGTTTTGAAGAAGGAGCCAGAGGAACATTGAGATTTTAGGCCAGAACTTGGATTTCCAGACTGTGGTCCAGATGGGGTCCTTTGGCAGAGATTGAAAACCTTCCTATAGAGTGTATCCTTCTTTGAGAGTGAAGTTTCCATGAGGTGAGTTCCCCCATTGTATAATGTCAGGATCGTTGTTTGTGCGTATTTTCCATGGGGGGATTGCTTGTGTCCAGTTCTGTAGGTTGCAGTTCTCTACTACCTGTAAATCTTGATGCATGGATTTCCAGGTTCTCTAGAGAGAGTTGTTTGGGGTGGGAACCCACATGTCGGCTACCTTGGAAGTGGTAAGATTTTGTATCTGATTTTCATAGTGTAGTAGATTTTATTTTGACTGGAGGGGTGGCAGTTGTTTCCAGGAGTCAGTCCAGAACAAGGCATTTAGACCATTACAAATTTCCTAGAAGACATGTTCCTAGATAAGTGGTCTATTCCTCCATGCTGCATTCCATATGTTAGAGCCTTGTATTTTGTCCTGCATCATGATCCAATGGTATTGTGGAGTATCTAGAGCATATTTGTGTTTCTATAGCTTGGCCCAGATTTCTGTGGGGGTTTTGAGCCATCTCCACCAGATTTTGTCTCCCATTGTGTTGTTGATTTTTCCAGGGTCATGAAGGCCCAGGCCCCCTAGATAATTTGGTTTGCAGACTTTGTCCCAGCTAGCAAGAGCCCATTTTTTATCTAGGTTGTGACCATGCTAGAGGAATTTCCTCTGTAGATTACAAATTTTCTTTATTATAGATTGGGGGGCGGCTAGAGCCGAAAATAGGTAGGAAAGTATGGCTTGGAGAATGGATTTTAAAAGGGTGGTTCTTGCTAGGAGGTTGAGGGAGTGGAAGGTCCAGGTGTTGAGACAGTTGGAAATGGAGAGAAAGAGGGAATCCCATGAGAGGTTGCAGGCTGTCGAGTCAGAAAGGGGGAGGCCTAGGTATTGAGTTGGTAGGGTGCAGACAAGAATGGATCAAAGCTGGGAGATATGTTGTTGGATGGCCTCTAGTGTGTTGAATAAGAACAACTACGATTTAGCTAGGTTGAAGGAAGTACCAGTGGCTTTGTTGAAATCATTTAGGATGGAGTTGAGATTGTTAGCTTCTTGCGTGGTGGGGGTGTTCATGAGCATTGTGTCATCTACAAATTGACTATGTGAGGCCGCGGGTTGAAGCCCATGGAGAGGGAGGCCTTACAGGGATCCATTTTCAATGGAGGATTTTATGTAGCATCCTAGGCCCTCTGCCATTATTACAAAAAGGAAAGGGGAAAGAGGGTCTCCTTGCTTGATTCCTTGGGAGGGAGAGAAGGGTTCGGAGGGGGTTCCATTGACTAGGATTGAGAATAAGGCTGAGGTGATGACGTTCATGATCCAATCTATCCAGTTGGTACTGAAATCGAAGGTTGTTAAGACAACTCTTATGTATTTCCAACTTATTTTATCAAAATCTTTGGAGAGATCAAGATTTAGAAGCATATCTAGAGTGTGTGTGCTTTTGAGCGAGTGGATGATTTCATGGACCAGAATGATGCTGTGCATGATTTGTCTTCCTTCAACGTACCCTGATTGCTCCTTTGAGATGATGAAGGGGAGGATTTTTTTGAGTCTTAGAGCTATGAATTTGGAGATGATTTTGTAGATCACATTGTAGAGCACTATGGGTCTGAAATTCTTCGTATTGGTGACCTTCTCCTCTTTCGGTATTAGGTTGAGCAAGGTGGCATTGAGGGATGGGAGGACCTTTCCAAAGCTACGAAATTCCTCAACCAGTTTCCAGACTTCGTCCCTTAACATTGGCCAACAGGAGTGGAAGAAGTTCATTGTGAAGCCGTCTGGACCTGGAGCCTTTCCTATGGGTAACTCCTGTATGGCCTGATCGACTTCATCCTAGCTTATGGGAGTCATGAGGGCCTTGTTTTGTTTCTAGGTAGTGAGAGTCGAGATGTTGGTTGTCACTCTTTCGATTGCCTTAGTGCGATCCCCTGGGGGCTCTGAGAGGAGATCATTGTAGTATCCAGTGAGCTCCTGCGTGATGTCCTGGTGGGAAAGCAGGGTGATTCCTTGAGCATTTTCTAGCTTTGTTATGCGGTTGATAAAGCACCTGTGGATCATGGAGCGATGGAAGAATTTTGTGTTTTTTTCCCTGTCTTTGAGCCATTGGACCCTGGATTTCTACCTCCAAATAATTTCTTCCTGTTTGAGCCTTTCTTCCAGCTACTTCTTGATGCACTGCTCCTCTTGTTATTGAGTTGGAGTGTACATGGTTTGAATAACCTGCATCTGTAGGGCTTCAAGTTTCTATTCCAGGAGTTTTCTTTCTTGGAATATGTTTCCGAAGACTTCTTTGTTCCACCTTCACACTTGTTGTTTGAATTATTTGAGCTTCTGCTGAAAGAAATACATCTTGGTTCCCTTTCTAGATTTAAGCCGTGTTCCACCAGTGACGATCCATTTCTTGGAAATCTATATGGGAGAGCCAGAACTTTTCAAATCTGAAGGGTTTAAGCTTCAAGGTGGCCATAGTGTCAATCCAAAGTTGAACCGACCAATGGTCCGATCCTTCTTTGGGGAGGATGTTGGACTCTATTAGGGGGGCTTCCAAGAGAAGGGTCTCCGAGAGAAGAAATCTATCAAGCCTGCAGACGATTTTTTGGGGCCCCGATTGCTTGTTAGTCCAGGTGAAGGTGTCATTGCCATTTTCGATATCTACCAATTTGTGTTGATCTAGGAGCTACTGAATTTTATGCTGTCTTGTTCCAATCTCTTCTTCCCGCCTCTTTTTTCCTCCAGAGTGAGGATCATGTTGAAGTCTCCCCCAACGATCCATCATTGGTTGTCGACGATGGAGTTGATATAGGCTATGTTCTGAAGAAAAAGGTCTTTGTCCTGAGTGTTCTCTGGTCCATAGGCATTAGTGATCAGCCTATCTTTGTCAGAGCTTATGGCTCGATAGTAGGCTGTGAGGGTTCCTGAAGTGGAAAAACGTTGGTCTAGAATGACCGTATATGGGTTCCAAAGGATAGTCAGGCCACCTACAGTGCCTTTCGAGTCTGTATGGTATGAGTTGCAAGTGCACCAATGTCTTTTGAGTATTTCTTCCATGGCATTCCCTGTGCATTTGGTTTCTTAGAGAAGGAGGTTGTCCAGGTCTTCCATTTTGATGCAGTTTTAGAGAATCCTTTTCTTGGATATTCCATTTAGGCCTCTGATGTTCCAAGTGATGACCTTCATGGTTAACAGTTTGATGGGTGGGAAAATGAGCTCTCTGAGAGATTATGTATCTGTCCAGAGTTGATCATGTAGTTACCAGCTTCCTTTATAGCCGTATGGTGGCCCCTGCTAATGAGTCCAAAAATACCTTGTGGAATTTTGTGAGCTGATCTTATGATAGGATTTGTAGGTATTTTTTGTTAAGTGCTTCTTCCAATCTGTCTAGGTCTATTCCTGCTAGGTCATGTTCATCCATTTCCATGATTGTGTCTTCTTCCTTTTTCGATTCTTTTCCCGAGTCTAGATAGATTTATGGATCGCCTGGGATCCCCGCGGTCGGGTGCTCCTTCAGTTTTTGGTTTTCCTTGTTATTGTTGCCTTCTGTTCCTGTCACCTTTGGGGGTTTTCTACTTCTTCTTCCGTTGGGAGATTGATTAGGGATTCAAAGGAGTTGGTGTTGGGATTTTTCCTACCATTGTTGGTAGTTGGTTTCTTTTGCGTTTGCCTCCTGCGATTCTGCACCTGAGTGAATCCATCATTTGGTTTTTCTTCCTTTGATATCTTGGGGGGGCGTTGAGGGGGCAGTATCTGAAGAGATGTCCATGCTCATGAATCTTTCGAAACCTGAATGGTATGTGTTCATAGTTTATGGTTTGAGCCCATTCATCATCCTGGTATTCTAGGGTAACCGTTCCTGGGAGGGCTTTGGATATGTCCATGTAGACACATATTATGGCATATGATGTGTATTTCCTTTGCTTGGTACCTTTGGAATACTTGTCATGATTTCCTAGAGTGTTTCTGATTCCTGATAAAATTTCTTCTAACCAAAACTCCTGAGGCAAAGAATAAAGGAGGATCCATACTGGGGCATAGGCAAATGTTTCCTTTTATGGGCTGAAGCATTATGTACAGAAGCGCAGATAGAGTCCCGCTGAGTTGTAGAAATACGGTCCTCCTTTGAAGACGCGGTCTTTGTCCTCCAAGTTGTAGAATATGATTGTCAATAACCCTTTAGATCTCAGTTGGAGCTTGCAATCCCCCTTGGGGTTCCACCAAGCTTTGATCCATCGAGCCAAGTCTTTTTCCGAGGGCCAGAGTGTTATCACTGAAATTTTGTCTGCAAATGGTTACAAGAATTCAACATCGTCAAACAGTTATGAAGTCAACCATGGATCTGAATTAACACAAAAGCATTCACAAAGGATAAAAAACTATACAAAATAGTGAAAAATTGAAGGGCGCTATGAAGACACTGGGCGCGCATGCACATGCAAGAAATAGAAATGCAAGATTCGCGGACATGCACACGATGCGCGACTATTGTCGCAAAAAGCCGCGCACCTGAGAAACGACACATTTATGAGAGTGGTCAGCCTCCCACCCACTTTTGGTTTAGCTTCCAAGTTGACTTGACACTCAAATCTGGGATGGATTCGACTGGATGGCTGGTCAAAGACCTAGAAATGCCCTAATTAGCCTCTTTACACACTACAAACTAGTTGAACAATAGCTCAAAGGAATGCTATAAAAAGGCCATGGATACACTTCATTTTTCAAGGAATTTCATAGCAAAGTTATGTTGCCATTATTCTCTTGAGGACTCTTCTATCCTTGCCAAGAGTATACTTGTGTCATTGCTTTCGACAATCCATCTCACCCCTTGAGTGGATTAGCAAAGAATTCTTTCACCATTTTCATTTTCTTTTTCAAAGTTGTAAGAAGAGCTTACTTGTGGGGATCCAAGAGCCCTCCCTTGGAGGAAGAAGGGACTCATAGTCCCCTTGCTTATCAGTGTTTTCTTTCACTAATATCAGCCTTATCATTGGTGACATGGGTATCATTGTTTCTTTTGTCCTCATGTCCCTATGTTTATAAATTTAGTTGTTGTTTTATTTCTTAGTTTAATTCTTAGTTGTTGTTTTATATTTTTTTTTCTAACCCTTTTCCTTGCAACTGTCCTTCTCAGCAAACCCAACTGAGCTTGCAAGCACCTCTATTTTGCTCACTAAGGTGACGAAAGAGGCGCAACAGATTGGCAAATCCACTGGGGATAGGTATCAATTTCCTACCCCATTTGGGTTTTTCTAGCTCTTCTTTTGGTTTATTTAACTTGCAGGTGCACTAACCGGCCTAAGATGACCCGCCAATCATCCAATTCCAAGTTGAATTAGAAGAATTCCATCCGAAATTTTCATTCTCAGTCATGTGTCACCTGTGCATGGGTTTTTAGGCCCACAGACATGCATCATGCACACATGTGCTCAAGTCACGGTTCTGTTCTGCGCACGTGCGCTTTTTAATTCTTTCCTGTCTACGCACATGCGCTCTGTGTGCCTCTGTCTCCACTGAGACCCACGCATCTGTGCAAAAATTCACATTGTAAAGTTTTTGAGATGTGGGGAAGGCCATTAGCCTTCTTAAAAATTATTTCAAGCATGTTTTAAATCTGCACCACACTTAGTCCCCTCATCATATAAAGGGGTTAGTCAAAACACATAGGCACTTAGGGGGTTAAAATCAATTTCCTCTTTTGCTTTCATTTTTGCCACATGGATGGCTTGTTTTGACTCATAATATAATTTGAAAATCATTTTTAATCACATTTAACTTGCATTGGGACTAGAGGTTGGATAAAAATCGCTTAGTATGCTCTTCTCTCGCACATCCAAGTGACCTTGAGAATCAGAAAAAGATTGTGAAACAAATTCATCTCCCTTAAGAAGATTAAAATCTTTAGGAGAGGACAACAACCCTTCTTGGGACTCCTCTTAGTTTATTTTTTCAAACACATCTTAATATTGTAACAGGCCCATACATGCCCACATGCTACAAAGATAGGATAGTGTTGAAATTTGGTTTATTAGATCAAATCACTAGGGAAGTTTAAAGGTTTTGTAACGGGCCCATACATGCCCACATGATTAATCTAGGATAGTTTCAAATCTTTTATTAGATTACATCACAATAGGGAGTTAAAGGGATAGTAGTGGACCCACATGTCCACATGCTAGCTTCCCAGGGACTTTTGAATTACGCAAGGTTGTACCAAAGGCACTTAGTTAATTAGGTAAATCAACACTTGTAAGGACCAAGCGAAGTCCACATGCAGCAAGGTGACACCTAATTCACTAAAAGTTGGCACACTTTCACTCACACACAAAATTCACTTATCACTCACATAACTTCTTCTTGAAATGTGGAGGTCAAAGTAAGTTTCCTCCAAAGGGATTCTGAAAACACCCCACCCTTTTCTTGACGAAACTATCCACTCCCATTTTAATTCAACGAGGTTGGTTCACACCCCCAACCTCTCAAAACAACTACATATAAATTTTTTCTAAACATTCAATAAGTTTTCCTCCACAGGAGGTGCCAACATTTTTTTTTTAGTCTAGGTAGGATTTCGGGGATAGGCATCCAAATAACTCCCCATTATTTGGTTCTCACATTGTCAAAACCATAGAAGTTGTCAAATAGGGAACTGAAAATTCTCCAAGTCAAGTGTTCCTAACACCATAAGGAAGGGAGATACCCATGAAGGGTTGAAGGCCGAGGTCCAGTTGTTCTGTGCGCCCCCCCTTGAGGCACCCACCTCTTGTACGGGATCCAGCCCGTGACCCATTTCTTAGGATGAAAATCTAAATGCTGCACTTTGACTGAGGTACCTAGTGACCAAATTTTAGGACATCTACCCAAGTGGCAATTATGGGCTGCAATTTCACCTTGATTGGATTTTGTGTGGCTATTGGGAAATATTGCCAGCTCTTTCGAGATATGCCCCCTTTACCCCTCATTATAACCAATTATTTCATCCTTCACTAGTTTATCTTTCGGTGACTTCAAACCCCACTATTGATTACTATTGGAAGGTCCAGTGCTATTTGAGAGGAAGGACGCTACATCTTCTTGGACACGAGAATTTCTTTTCTTTTGATTCCCCACGCGGACAAAATCCACTTATCCACATATATGCTTCTTTTTCAAAACATTTTATGTATGATGCACTTCTGACTACATTTTGATTTGGATATATATATTGTGTAAAGTTCAAAATTTTGCAACAAAAGGCTCTTGTTTCTTTATTACTCTCACCACCATTTTCACACATTCACTCAGCTAGTCAGACATCATAGGGGACCCACAGAATCCTTGTCATTCCCGACGCTTGCTAAACCTCCCTCCTATATTAGGGGGAGTGTCTGGTCTTGCCCACTCATCAGAACCACCTTCACACACTCCTGTGAGTGATACTATTTTAGGATCAACTTTTCCTGAATCCACATTACTTGGGTCCACTTCCCAAGCCCCACCGTCCTCTCCCTCTCCTTTACATGGAAGTGGAGGACCAAATTCCTCTCAAGGAGGAAGTGCCAACCCACCTAACCCCCCTCGAGGGTCAAGTTCACAACACACTCACACCATGGCTGGAGGTAACCCTCCCTCCCCACTACAGATGCCATATTTTACCTCTCTCAACATACTGGATCTAAGCAAACTCACCAATGATCCTATATTACATGACCCCACATGGCCTGCAATGCCCACCAAACTACCTTCAAACATACCCAAGTTTGAAGGAAAGGCAGGAGATGACCCTGCCAACCACGTCATGACTTTTCACCTATGGTGCTCTTCCAACAACATCATGGATAATTTCATCAAACTATGATTATTTCAATGCACACTCACTAGCCCATTGGCCAAATGGTATGTAGATAAAAAATCAGGGTCCCATGTGACTTTTGAATCCTTGGCCAAAGCATTTTTTACCTTCTTCCAATTACCAATCTGCCACGACAATGGTCTGGAACTACTCTCTAATTTCAAACAAACCTTAGCCACACATATCGTTGATCACATTCACGAGTGGCGTAGGCGACGTAGTTTGTGCAAAGCAGAAAACACCAAACAACAGTATCTTGACTGGTTTCTTAGATCACTTGTTTCTCTCCTCGGTAAGGATGTAGCTTCCACCTTCCCTCAATCTGAAGAGGAAGCCATCAATAAGGCTCAACAATATGACCTCATCTATGCAGATTCAGGGTACTTATACACTGTACTTCCTGATCTCCCAAAACCTATGCCATTTGGCCAAGACAAACCTGGGATGTCTCACTCAGCAGCTGGACTGATTGGTAACACCACTCACCACGGTCCACAACCCCAACAACCAACAATGTATGGAACACCTCAATGCCCGCTGGCATACGGGGGTACTTCTTACTACCCCCCACCCCCTTATCAACAACCATACCATGTTTCTATGCCTCCACCCATCAGTGGGCCATCGCCAACACCCCCCATACACCCACCTATTCAAACAAGTTCTGATACTCCCTCTACCTCAGCTTATAGTACTAGTGAAAGCACCATGCCTTCCTATGTACCTTACGGATCATTACTGCCATAGAATTTGTACTTTCCATTTCCTATTCCCAAACAACCCATGGCTCCCCCACATCCTCATGCTGGGGTGAATTTTGTTCAACCCTCTCCCGTTCAACAATATCAAAATTTCGAATAGCTGAATACGGCAAATCCGACCCATCCGTCTAACAATGCCAAAAAGAAAGGACGAAACACGAATAACAACAACCCATGTTAAGGAGGGAATCAACCCCTGCAGAACCACCCTACTGGGGCCAACCAGAACCAAGGGAATCAAAACCCCCAGGGGGGCAATAATAATAGGCGTCAAGGGAGAAATAACAATACTGTTAAAACCAACTTCCCTTGTGCTCTTTGCAATGAGTTCAGTCATTACACTCATCATTGCCCCCAAATCGCTGATTTCAAATGGTTGAAAGACTCAGGCAGTCTACCCCATCCTCCAACACCGCCTTCCCCTCAACAGGCACCACAACAATACATGCAACAACCCCCCCTGCCGTGCTGCAGAATCCTATTCCACACCAAGGTGTGATAAACACCCAACAGGACGCACAACATCCCCCACCTCAGGTAGGATAGTACCTTAACCCCAACAATCCAGCAGATCACACGATCCTCCTCACTAGTGAGGAAGAAATCCTTCTGCAAACAAGTAATCGCCAGTATCATGCACCCGCTGAGTCTCCTCCCATCTCTCCAGAGACAAACCCTACACCAACGGAACCCCAATTGGTGATCCCTCTCCCTAACATAGAGCCACCTCTTCGCATCCCTCGCATCCCATTACACAGGAATGTCCACAACCCACAGGCTAGGGCTGCTCATAATTACAGTTTGGTTGATGTCTTAGCACAATCCTTGGCTGCCATGTCAATCTTAGAAGTCCTTCAAACTTGTCCCACTCAGCGGAAATATTTACTTTCCTCCTTGGGGGAATTCGACCTCACAGATACTCGACTCATTACATTTGATCTCGACAGCAGAGAACCTCGCCTTCCCGCCTTGATCGCTTTTCAAATCCCAGTAAAAATATGGAACATCACAGTTCATCGGTGTATCATCGATGAAGGTGCATCTACATGCATTATGTCCAAATCAGTATGGCAGAAACTTAGTTCCCCCGAACTCATACCCTTTTCCATTACCTTATGAGCTTACGACGGATGACCATCGTCTCCTGAAGGGCTCTTCCAAAATTTCCTCGTAGAAATCGGGGGCAAGAATATTCTCATCGACATTGAAGTTATCGACGCCCCACTCTATTATAATATCTTGTTTGGTCACAGCTACATGTATGCTATGAAGGCAGTGGCCTCTTCCATCTTTCAAACAATGATGTTCCCCCACAATGGGAAGATTGTTACCATTGAACAAGTCTCACATTACGAGCCTAACCCATTTGCCAACATCGATAACATTCTTTCCCTCATCCACACGAGTCATGACGCATACCCACTCGTCGAGATGGGTCCTGAAATTTTCAAAGATCCATCATTGTTAGGAACTTACCATGGAGCACCACCTCTCCTTCATCCTTCCAATCAAGTATGCGTCATATCATCCAACAGAACTCACACAGAGGATACCCTTCCTCCTAGAGAGACTTCTATCGTATCTGAAGCCCCACTAGTCACAGAACTTCCCCCTCACGAGCCTCTTGCAAACCCGTCGACCCCACCAGTCCACGATTCCACATCCCCCCAAGGACATATCCTATTTTGGGATACAGTTCCCTAAGCCATCGCTCAAATCCTCTTTTTTTACCCTCCACTGGGCATCGAAGCTTTCCAGGTAGCCGCAACGCTTACCCTCTCTAATATGGTGTTAGCAATTCTGGTTTGGTATTTACATCCACCAGAGATGGTCCCTTGACCATCCCTTCCCCCCCAAATGGAAGGAATCCCAATGACGATTCTCATACTTACTCCCACCATACCCCCTACATCCCCACTCACTACCCCCCCTGCCATTCCTGGGGGCAGGAGAAAGAAGAAGGAGCCCACAACTCCACTTCCTCCACGCATCTAACCCCCTTGCATGCTATGTGAGAAAGATGGACACCAAACCAACAACTGCCCATCCCTACCAGAGTTATGGAATTTGATTCCACCCAATCAAACTCCCTCGACGCTCACCAGTACTATCGCTACCACCTCCCATTCTAGTAGTAAAGGGCTGCGAACCAAATTCGCTTGTGCTATATGTTCAAAATATGTCCATTACACCCACCATTGCCCAGCACTACCATGCTTTCGACAAACATTAGCTGCAATACACCAAATCTTCCAGAGCGATCCTAGTCTAGCTATGTCATCCTTACCAAAAATCACTGACATCCATTATGTCACTACCTCAGCCAATGAACGTATGAGATGCCCTTGATCTCTATGTGAATCATTAGATCATTTTACATACTAGTGTCCTATGATCATTGAATACAGGCAACACGAATTGGCCCTGCTTCAAAGACCCACAGAATCGATAGTTGACCTTACCTCATCACTAGAGATTCTTTATGTCATTTCTCCCGAACCCGAGGCCCTTCTAACGCCTCCATGGTTCTTGGATGACTTATCTGAGGATTCATGCCCCAATCCCCGCAACTCTCGCACTCATTTCCCTATGGAAATTTTACACCCAACTACAATGGGTATTCCTCTGTACTTCGATATTTGGTTTATGTCAAGTGAATCATCACCATCTCCTTGCATTGTTCCCTCTGCTTCTTCATCCCCAGGGGGTAGCCACATGACAACAGTCATCGATATCACTCTTCATGACCCCTTGTATTCCCGTCACTTCCACTGTGATGAGGAAATAATTGAAGAGTTAAACAACCCTGACTACCCATGGGATGCACTACACCACCGCGCACTCTTCTTTCCACAGGAAGCCTCCACGGCTCCTAACCAACACCCCATCTATGCGGTCGAAACCAAGGATTTTATCCCATCAAGACCTATCGATTGGTTCAAAAACCCCATTCCTTCCCCTGATGCTTTTGAAGAAGGAAACATGGCCAACAATTCCCCGACCATTAAAATCGACATTTCCATAAAAAATGACGTCGTTGAGGAAATCACCATTGGAGCTGCTTGCACTCCTCAAGAAATCACCACCTATAAAGCTCTCTTCTAGGAATATTGGGATATTTTTTCTTGGTCATACATGGAAATGCCTAGCCTCGATCCCTCTATCGTCGAACATCGCATCGACACCTGGCCCGACATCACACCAGTTCGTCAAAAACAACGATCATTGCACCCATCCAAAGCAGCAACCATCAAAGCCGAAATTGACAAATTACGCACTGTCGGGTTCATTTACCCCATCGCCTATACATCATGGGTTTCAAACCCTATACCCGTTAACAAAAAATAGGGCACTATCCGCCTCTGCACGGACTTTCGTGATCTCAATCACGCATGTCCCAAAGACAACTTTCCAACGCCTTTCATCGATCAAATTATCGACGACTGCGCAGGCCACGAGGCTCTATCCTTCATGGAAGGTTTCTCTGGTTATAATCAAATTCAAATTCACCTAGCCGATCAGTACAAAACTGCTTTCACTACCCCTTGGGGTACTTTTGCATATTGTGCCATGCCTTTTGGCTTAAAGAATGCTAACGCAACTTTCCAACGGGCTATGACATACATTTTTCACGATCTGGCTCATATCATCCTCACATACTTGGACGATCTCACAGCTTGATCCAAGAAATGCACCCAACATCTTGATGATTTGTGAATCATCTTCCAACGGTTTTGTCAGTACAACATCCACTTGAATCCCCTCAAGTGTGGTTTTTGTGTCACCTTAGGGCGCCTCCTCGGCTTCATCATTTCCCAAAGTGGTATTACCGTGGACCCCCTCAAAGTCAAATATATCATCGAAATTCCACCTCCCCGGAATTTACGGCAACTCCAAAGCCTCCAAGGCAAAGCTAACTTTCTACAACGATTTGTCCCAGACTATGCCATTCGCGCACACGGTTTCATTCGCTTACTATTTCACGACATCCCATTTCACTGGGATGCACATGCACAACAGTCATTTAACGATCTTAAATTGGCGCTCTCCAATGCTCCTTTAATCAATGCACCTAACTACAATCACGACTATATCCTCTATGTATCAACATAAACTGTTTTAGTAGCAGGAGTTCTCGTTTAGCTACGTGATGACAATCGTGAGCATGCCATTTATTATGTTAGTAAAAACCTCTCAGGGCCACCCTTGAAGTATAAACACAAAGATAAAATATATCTTGCAGTCGTCCTCGTAGTCCAAAAACTGCATCACTACATTCTGCTTCGCACAACTAAGGTTGTTGCAGATTCCAACTATATGCAATACTTGCTCAGTCGTCGACAAATTAACGAGAAATTTGCTCGATGGATTGTTATCCTTCAGGAATACGATCTTGAATTCTCAACACCCAAGAGAAAGAAAGCCCTCATTATCACCGAACTTGTCACAGCCCTCCCCTCTGACACCACCAGTGCCCTCGTCAATACCGACTTTCCTGACGAACACCTCTTTTACATCACTTCGGATGATCCTTGGTACGATGAACTCCTTGTCTACCTCCAAACTCAAAATTTCGGTAACCACCTTTCACGAGATGATCGTCATCGTATTCTCCATCAGGCCCCCCGCTACCTCCTCATCGGAGACATCCTATACCGGTGAGGATTTGACACCATTCTTCGTTGATGCTTGACCATTGACGAGGCCGATAGAGTCTTGAACGACTGCCACAACAACGCATGTGGGGGATATCTTTTGGGAATATCCACTGCTCAGAAGATTATCCGAGCAGGTTACTTTTGGCCTACCTTGTTTCATGATTGCATTCACGCCGTGAAACAATGTGAGAAATGTCATCTTTACGCCAATAAAGCTTGAGCACCACCTTCTCTTCTTCATCCAGTCATCACTGTCGGCCCTTTTTGTAAATGGGGCATCGACTTCATGACTTGTAATCCCCCCTCCAGCAATGGTCACAAATACATTATTGTCGCAATCGATTACTTCAGCAAATGGGCAGAAGCTATGCCCACCTTCAACAACACCACTGACACCGCAGTGCATTTTTTCTTTAACCACTTCATATCTCACTTTGGAGTACCACTCCAACTTGTTTCCGATCATGGGAAACACTTCGAGAATGATATTTTCATCGAAATCTCATCTCGGTTAGGATTCTCTCACGAGTTTGCCTCACCATATTACCCTCAGTCTAACGGACAAGTCGAAGCAGTTAACAAGGTCCTCAAGACCATGTTACAATGCACGGTTAATAAACATAAGACCAATTGGCATCATATGTTATTTTTTGTGCTATGGGCTTACCGTATGACTGTGAAAACAACTACTGGTTTCACACCATTTCATCTAGTCCATGGGGTTGAGGCCACTCTTCCCATTGAGTGTGAAAATACCACCCTATGCACCGCAATTGAGCTATTACCTGACACTGCTCCAATGGAGCAGCGCTTGCTAAACTTAGAGTCTCTGGATGAAGATCGTTGATCTTCATTACAGAACAATGAGGCAGCTAAAAAACGATCAAAGGCTACCTTTGATCGACATGTCAACCTTTGCTCATTTCATGAAGGAAACCTCGTCTTGGCTTACGATATCTCTCATGATACCTTTGGCCATGGAAAGTTTGAGTCACTATAGCAGCAATTACAAATGAGGTGGCAATGTGGCCCTACAGCTATATATAGGCCTTTTCTCCAAACTTCCACTCACCATTCCGGGAGCTTCGGGCGTCCATTTCTCGATCCGTCTTCAGCCATGGGATCAAAATCTCGTCATCTACATCACGACAGTCCCTGGGCCTCTTTTCATCCTAAGCCCCTGGGACACCATTTTTCATACCCTGACCAGGTACGCATGCGCATATTCAAAATTATCAAAAACATGCTCATATATTCGATTCTCTTTAGATATTGTTCACGTCGGGTATTTGGTTTTCATGTGTGTAGGTACTTGGTCATCATACATCAACACAACCCCTTCAGGTATATACTCAACACTAGCATGTAGTCATTCCCTCTGAATATCACTTACATTTCTAGTCACACCCTCTGACATTTGCCTCTAGGATCCCCATTTCCGGCTTTGCAGTACCAACACCTCCATTTGCATCTTCGGTACTATCACCTGGTAGCACTCTTACCCACATGAGTTGTCCCATTCATAGCACCCTTTTTCTCTTTTGACACTCATGCTGTTTTTCAAAACCCTTTAGGGATGGGAGTCTCGATAGTCTTACATCATGTCACGAATCAACCACATCCTCCTTCTCCTCATTTTGCTAGCTTTCCCAATGGACTCCCAGATTATCTCTTCACAATTCTATTTTTGGACTGCACCTCCGCAATATCATGAACCCTCCATTTCATCCACCATCAATTTTCCCATCTGCAAATTTCCCTTCATTTCACTTACCTCATACAGAAACCCACCCATGGGGCCCCCACCCTCCACCAGTTCTCTGAGAAAATTGTGCCCTACACGGGCCAACCATATCACATTGGGGCACCCATTTCTGTATTTGTACACTTATCCCAAAATTATTCTTTATTTATTGTACAAACGCCTTTGTTTCAAGTAGTTACATTACCTTTTCATCGTCACCTTTGGCGACCTTCTTCCCTTTTTTGGAAAAATGAAACCCATGTCACCCTTGGCTGGGGCACTACTTATCATTCACCCTTGATGACATCATCCATATCTTCAGAGTACCCCACAGGCCACTTATCTCTGCCCTCTAATTTTATTCACTTTGTCCCGCCTCTGCCACAACTTATCCCTTGTCTTGCTGTCCCCCTGACACTTGACCTCGTTGAACGGTTGTGGCCACTTTTATCTCACATATACTCCAACCAAGGGAAAACTTGAGTCTTCCTACATATTGACTTTGTCCATGTACCTCCTCCACTTCCTAACCTCACTTAGTAGATTTCACAAAGCCATTTGCTTCTGGGAGTCACATCCCCCATTTTGTCGACATCAACACAGTTTTCCAAAGGGCGACAGTATCTTGATTCTCATTTCCCATCCAATGAGAGATATCGGATGGCACATGGAGAACCACAATTGCTCTCTACTGTCGTTGACCCCTGTAACATTCGATGTCAACACTTTCTCATGTTACGTTGGGTCTTACTTTGCGACTATTATAGTTAGTTCTTGTACTTGCCGAAGACCTCTAAACTTGGCTGGGCTATCAATGCCTACAGAATCCGTGATACTTCTTACAGCTGTCACTACCTACTATTCAGAGTATGTTCATCCATATAATTGTCTTCTGCCTTTATCACGACTACCCCTGAGGGCGCTGCAATTGTCTACACCAACACTTCATTCCTCTTTTTGAGTTATATGACACGAGCATGGGGCATGCCCGCCTTGTTTGTTCAGAGTTTATTTTTTACACACCTCATGGAAGGTTGGGTTCTACCGGTTCCTTTTTCCCTCCAACGGATTGCTCTGGACGATCCCAGTATTTCTCTTTCTTACAACAACATTCTTAGTAGAAGAAACATTGATGGATTTCAGCTATACATATGCTCCTAACCTCATCCATCAGGGGGCATCTGTTATCACTGAAATTTCGTCTACAAATGGTTACAAGAATTCAACATCGTCAAACATTTATGAAGTCATCCATGGTCTTGAATTAAAACAAAAGCATTCACAAAGGGTCAAAAACTATACAAAATAGTGAAAAATTGAAGGGCACTATGAAGACACTAGGCGCGCGTGCACATGCGCACGATGCGCGATTGTTGTCACAAAAAGCCGCGCACCTAAGAAACGACGCATTTCTGAGAGTGGTCGGCCTTCCACCCACTTCTAGTTCAGCTTCCAAGTTGATTTGACACTCAAATCTGAGCTGGATTCGAATGGATGGCTGGTCAAATACCTAGAAATGCCCTAATTAGCCTCTTTACACACTACAAACTAGTTGAACAATAGTTGAAAGGAATGCTATAAAAATTCCATGGATACACTTCATTTTTCAAGAAATTTCATAGCAAAGTTATGTTGTCATTATTATCTTGAGGATTCTTCTATCCTTGCCAAGAGTATACTTGCATCATTGCTTTGGACAATCCATATCACTCCTTGAGTGGATTAGCAAAGAATTCTTTCACCATTTTCATTTTCTTTTTCAAAGTTGTAAGAAGAGCTTACTTGTGGGGGTCCAAGAGCCCTCCCTTGGAGGAAGAAGGGACTCATAGTCCCCTTGCTTCTCCGTGTTTTCTTTCACTGATATCAGCCTTATCATTGGTGACTGGGTCTCATTGTTTCTTTTGTGTTTGTCCCTATGTTTATAAATTTAGTTGTTGTTTTATTTCTTAGTTTAATTCTTAGTTTTTGTTTTATATTTCTTTTTCTAACCTTTTTCCTTGCAACTTTCCTGCTCAGTAAACCCAACTGAGCTTGCAAGCACCTCTATTTTTCTCACTAAGGTGACGAAAGAGGCGCAACACAAAGGCCTAGGAACTTTCCTATGAGGGCGTGGTATCAAATGAACTGAGTGTGTTCACCTATTATGTTTCTCTTTATGACGTATTGGGGCATAGTCGGGGCTTGCAGGATGCATTTCCCTTGTATCCAGGCCCGAGATGCTTTTGGATGCGAGGTCTCTGCATCCATGTTCGTGCATGTGCTTCCATGTGTTTCTTCCTGTAGGTATTTTTCTCGTAGGTGCGGAGGCGGTTCAAAGGACGAACGACATGTTGGAACATTCTCAGGGTCATTTGCTACAATATTGCGATATGAGGGGCCTTTCGCCCCCCCTTCTGCATTCATTCTACTGATCTAGTTAGAGCTCCTGTGTAGAATGTAGCAGGTGCATGCAAAGGTGGTCAACGGATGAAGGGGTGGGGGTACGCTAAAGCATGAAACCCTAATCGCAAATCTCATTTCATAGATTTGTTTTAGTAGCTATAATTGATGTCATTTCAATTTATATAGTTGATTTCCTTGTTGAAATAAATATTTGAATTTTGTTTTTTCTTTCATTTGTTTACATAGTCACTTTACTTCTACCTTTACTCATATTTGTTGATGCTTTTAATTACCAAACTGAAGAGTAGGTGTGCACATAGAATTATGGTAGTGTGTGTGTGTGTGTGTGTGTCTGTTTATTTACTCCCAATGATCATGGTGTTGTTAACACAATAATCTCAAGGAATTTGAAAAGTCACGAGACTTGAACCCACAACCAAAAGATTTGTTAGGCTTAGTTTTGCATTGCAATTCCAATTTATTTTATGTTTTACATTGATAATTCTACATGGATTAATTAAGTGAATGAGTGCATTAAATGAATCACTCAACATCTGAATAAAAATATTGTAATCGAGTGGTTAAAGAATAGAGCATATTTATACTCTTGATTATGATTTTTGGAAATAACTTGTCAAACATAGTGCTTTTGATAGATTGCATTTTTATTACCTACTTTGCATATATTTTTCCAACCCCTCATAAGCTTACAAGCATCAAAATTGATCGGTAATGTACATCAATTTAAGCAATTAAAATGACCAACATTTTGGCGTTATTTCCAGGGAGGTACTAAAGGATGAGACTTTTGATTTGCATTTGAAATTCCTTTATGTTTTTATTCCTTTATTTCATTATTTTGTATAATATTTGTTTTTGGTTGTAACATTACAGAGGTGACAAGGTAAGGATGGAAAGACAAGAGGTGAGAACCTATGCATCAACTATTATGGGGTATGCTATGTTATTGACTCTGAACTAGGGTAGTATCGTACGAATAGACATAGGGATAATCAGGGTAGCTTTATTTAGGGTACAGGTAGAGCACTTTCAATTCCACCAATAGATTTATCTAGTAGTGCTACAAGAAACCCCCTACATACTAACATGTTGGCAGGGAAATATACAAGAGGGAGGCACACAAGAAGAAGAGTAGTGGATCCACTAGAACTTAAAGAAAAACCGATTGTGGATAACCTTGAAGGAAAAGGATCTACAACAAGTGCAACTCCATAACACATTTTTAAATATCCTGCAGCTTAGGAAAATTTTATTGGGGAGACCAACAAGCAACCATAAGTATAAGAAATTAATCCAATCTAGAAGCTATAATCTCCATTGAAAAAATAGTACAATCTATTGTGGGGTCAGGTTAAAAACATGAAAGAAGGAGAAGGATAAGTACACCTAAATGGAAATTATGAAGGTAATGTAGAAGGAGAGGTCACCTTTGGGTTCTCCGTAGTGGACCCTACAACAAATGTATAAATGAAAAACATTCTTCCATCCATATGCCCCATTTCCATGGTATGGTGACCAAAGACCCTGATGCATTTATTTTTGAATTTGATATTTTTTGCAGAAGTTATGATTATTGTAATTATTCTTAGAAATTAAAATTATACCTTGCCACCCTCAAAGACTCAGCCTTGTGTTGGTTTATCGGGCTAGGAGGGAATACTATCACAACTTTGGATGAGATGAGAACTTCTTTTCTTAGAAACTACCAACAGTATTGTAAGGATAAGGAGAATTTTATAGCACACGATGTAGCTTGGGAAAAGCTTGACCCAACCAAAAAATAAAGTGCTACAACTTGGGAATCCTACACCCAATGTCACCTCGATGTAGGTCCTGCACTTCAAGGGCGATAAGGTCACTCTAGGGAAGCGATCCTGGTGACCCTAGGGGGATGATATGGGGATGGATAAAGATTAAAGTGGGCCTCTTAGAGGTCAATGTAAGTGGAGTGAAATGTGGGAAGATATTCCTTGTAAGTCAACTGATTGTTTCCCCAAAGGTATAGTACTTCTCCAAATAATTGTACCTGCTCGAGGCGAAAGAAAATCCAACTTACAATGATATATGTTAGTATGGATCAACAAGTTAATCTTATTGTCCCTGATTTGCAGCAGTAGATGACAATTTGTATTAGCAAATAAAGCATCTAAATCAGCATATAAAGTTCCAAACTAGTTAATCAAATCAACATCAAGATTAGCAATGAATATAGGCTAAAAAATTGCACTTAAGAGGCAAGAGAAGATGGTTGTTGTAAACATGTATTTTCTGCAGAAAATTGCAGCCTTATGGCTGTAGATTTCAGTCACTTATACATTAAAATTACACCATCAAAATATGCCAAAATTTAGCCCAAAATATGCGCCCTAGTTAGTAGGGTAAATGAGCAAAATTTAAGAAGTAGTCCAAGGCTAGTTTAGAAGTTAGGATTAATTATCTATCTAGGTTATATCAGCCCTAATGGATGTAGGTTAGGGTTTGTAAAATAAATTAAAGTAGTGGGGGAGAGGGGAATCCCTAGTAGGGGAAGACTCCTCTCAATGTAGCAAACCAACTTCAACGAAGAGATATTTCAAAAGATGAAAATTCACATTTCCCAAGCCAATGATTTTATATCTCCAATGCAAAAAATAGATGACTAGTGCCTTTACTATTGGGTTAATGGATTCAAATAAATGAACTAAATATGTTACTTCCTTGGGGGTTTAAATCCTCTTACTTCCCAAGGAAAGTATCTATATTTAGGGTTTGAGAATGAGGGGTTAAATACTCTTACTTCCTCAAACAAACCCTTGCAACATCAATGAAATTTAAGCAATAAATTATGGAGGCTAGAGTGGGGGTGTAAATGATCTTACTTCCCACTTAGCTCGTAGCACAACAATCATTGACTTGAAAAAATCACCGCATAAGAGTAAAAGACCATACCAAAATAAAAAAATATGCTAAGATAATCCACCATAAAAGCTAGCAATCATTCCTCCAAGGCTTGCACCTCACTCCTCCATCAACCATTCACAAGAGATAACCATAAACAAGTGCAAAAGAGACAAATATAGCCAAGTGTAGCAAAATTTTTAGATCCAAGTCCTCTCACAATGGAGAGTTATGTCCAAATGAGATCTTATGATCTCTTATTTATACAAAATGTCACCAAGGTGACTTGTCCATATATTAAGGGGTAAACAACAAGACTAGGGGTCAAAAACCCTAATCTTTCCCCCTTTAACAAAGTAATACTAAAAAATTCATTTAAAGTTTCAATTTTGCACAAATAAAACCCTAATTGTACATGGACATCACCCCTTTAGGGGATGTTTTTCCACTTGGGATAAGTCATTGGTGTTGGATAAGCTATGGTAGGCCTCCAAAGGTCACATGTCAAGCATCTATGAAATATACCCATGTACAAGGTCTCATCCTCCTCAAAATTTCCATGTGTCAATGTGTGGAAACACCACCACCAAACCCTAACCCCCTAGATGACATCATGCTAAAAAATGAGTCATTTTTCCTCTCCTAGGAAAAATGTTTTGGCATGTGGGGGATAGGATACATCATGCAAGTCATCTTCAAGGAATTTCAATTTTTATCTTCTTCATCCGACATGTTGGCCCTTGGCATCCAACCTATGGACTTGCATCCCCATGGAATCCCAAGCTAGGCTTGTTCTCCCAAAAATGTCCACCAACTAGGTCCTGTAAAGACAAATGAGCACGCCCTCCAAGGATCTCAATTAATAACATCATGATAATTGAATCCAATCAATAAATGAGCCACCTAAGAATCTGCATCAAATATCACTATATCAAACAATCAATTTCTCAAAGACACTATGCGAATTGTCAAGCTAGAATATGGGAGGGTTGACGAGGTATCCTATTGGGTATATATTTTCCTAGTTCAAGGGGACTTTCCAAGAGATCCCTCTCTAAGCCATGTAAAGTGGATGAAGTGGTTGGGGTAGGGAGTCAATGGGAATAGGGCTCATGACATACAATGGGTCATAGTGTCTCATTTATGGGTACCTTTGTAGTGGGTGTGTAGTACCTTCGTCTGTAATGTACTTTTTCCAAGCTCATTAATTGTCATTATTTTATTCTTTCATAATTTTAAGGAGAGTTTGTATGTCATTGCCCTAGTGTGGTGACCAGATAATGGCAATGCCACCCACAAACACCTAGTGGAAATGAGAAGGTTGGCTCGTGATGAAGCCCCCTTTCTCTCAGCCATTCAATTGAGAGCCATTACCCTAGTTTGGTGACCAGATGATGGAAATGTCATACCACTAGATATTCATGGACATGATAGGTCATCTTGTGATGAGACCTCCTATCCTTCAACTAACCTTTTAAGCATTCTTTATTATATGGTGGGTCCCCTTTAATCAAATATAAGTGTTTCATTTCTTTCTTGGGTGATCCCTAGGTTAAGCATCTATAAGTTTCATACAAGGCTTTTATCTTTTACTTAACATCAATCCCTCTGGGCCTTCAACCCCTTCTTCCCATAGAATGAGGGACAATACCTTCTTGGGTCAATACACCCTAAAATCCCAAGAGATAAGGAAATGGAGGGGAATAATGATGGAAAGTGGTAAGTATGGCCAAGAATGGTACAATGGCTCTTTAAGGGAGTTCCTAGTAGTAAATCCATCCCCAAGGAAAACCACTTACTAGGGCACAATGTCAACCACCAAGGTGAACCATGGAAAAATACATGATTTCCAAGCATATATCATGAAATCTAGAGAAATCTAAGATACAACATAATCAACTAGCTTAAATATTGAAATTATTATTAGCAGAATACTGACTTGTACCTCATGGAGCAAGGCCCACTACCTTTCAGAAGCTAGCTAATGTGGTGGATGCCATCTAGAAACTATGACCATCTGTGGTGGTGAGAGGGGTTTCCAACTTTGCAAAAGTGTATTGTTGGTCATGTAATCTCTCGACACTCCATATCTACAACCTATGGGCCTCAAGACATAATTTCCTTAGCTATCAACAAAATGGGGATAACAGAGCCAAGGGAATAATTTTTTAGGATGACACATAAGGAAGATGAGATATTAGAGGATTACCTAGAAATATTTATGTATAATCTTAAGAGATCCAAATAGAAAAAAATAAATACATAAACTATTAGGAACATTTTCTTAAGAGGTATTTCAGATGACTCAATGAATGTACTTAATTTGATGGGGTTTGGGGATATTTCCCAATTATCTTTTGACATAATCTCCAAAATGTGCAGGAAGCACTCGCAAAGACAAGTAATATATGGTAAGGGACCTTGTGATTCTTTTCCCAAAATTTCTAAATCTACATCCAGTAGTGGTGTAACTAGGGTAGAGAAAGGAAATTTATTGGGAAAATTCAAGACTGACATTCTTGGCACCCTCAATTTTCATCTTGATACTTTGTAGATTAAGGAAAAAAAAGATGAACAAAATGCAACCTTATCTATATTTTTCCCTACTAGGTGTAGGAAAAGACATCCATTAAAAGAGCTCCCCTTGAATAACATCAAGATATGTGTTATTTGTACAAGTGAACACTCAATAGAGCATTGTCCTTCTTTATATAGACTAAAATAAATATACCAAGGAGGGAATGAGACAATAGAACAACTCTATACCTTGGCACCAAATAGGATATGGCAATGTCATCCACTGAGTATGTCATCAGGTCCTACATTTTCAAATTCTTCATATTAATCTTGACAACAATATTCACCTTGGAATCCTACAATTCTGTGGAAAGCATGGTCCCAACAACAAAACCATTCTCGATAGAAAGGATGGCTAGGACCCAAATACATTAATATTCCCACCTATTCCTATCCCATACAAACTCAACAACATTCACATTTTCCTTCACAACCATATCCAACACAAGCTGTCAAGATCCACAACAGATTGCACAACCCAAACAATTGCAACTTCCATCCATCCAACCTTATAGGCCTATGAAAATCAGTGTGCAACCTATTCCTAATCTAAATAACAAGTTAGTGTTGATGCAAGGTAGCATCAGACAGGTATTTCCGCACATGTCTATGTGTCTAGATGTGTGGAAATCTGATATGAAAATAGAAGGTTGACTTGTTATGCTATGCAAGCACCCTCTACTTCAATAAAATAAACTTTACAGGACCTTGCTTCATGTGTTAAAGTATGCAAGATAAACTTATGTGTTAAGTTCATGTATCTTCTTGTAAATTATTATGTGTGAGGAAATGTTCTTTTAAATGGTTAAATAAGTGATTTAGATAAAAACACAGCAACATAACTTGCAACAAATAAACCATCAAACTCAGAACAATCACAACATGATAAAGGAGTTCACCCCCCTCCGGGCTACATCTCCTTGAGCCTCCATCAATGGACTTGGCTCTCTAGGATTAATTTGTCAAAATTTCTTTTACAAGCTTCTTCTCAACTCCAATGGAAAAAAAGACTATACCATTGATATTAGAACACAAAAAAAGCCCAAAAATGACTAATAGAACTCTGAAAATGGATCATGGCTCATCCAAGCATGACCTCTTCTACATGTGGCCATAAGCTTCCCTGAGCTTCTCTTTGGAAAAAACACATGTAAAATTCCTCAACAGCCTCTGAAACCTATCCCAATGTGTTCATAGCATATCAACTAGCCAAAAAATGATTATTCAATCACAGAAAACAAACATAGGCTCACCAAACCATGTCCTCCATCAATGAGGGCTTCAAGCTCCCTGGAGCTTGCTGAAACTTCAATGGTGAAAACCTTGTAGAAGAAGTCTTCAAATGGCCGTGAAAACAATGCCAATGGATTTAGCACGTCCAAAAACCCCTAGCTGGGCTTTTACGGCACCTCAATCGGCCAAAAGACGAGGAAGATAGGCCTCCTGCAATTTTCCTCCTTCAAGCTTTCTGAAACTGGTTCGCCAAAACGCACCCTTGTGTGCATGCACCAAAAACACGCTCCAAAATGTGTGTTAAAACCCAACATCGAGCAGTTCTGAAAAATGGTGCAAACCGTCGAACCATTAACGGAACTAAAACCCCCAACCGTCAAGCCGTTGGACATGTGGGCACCATACGACCGCACACAAATATAAAAAGGCTGGGTTTTCAAGGGCGAATAGAAAGGAGACATGTGGCGGGTTGTTCAACCGTTTCTAAACCACAAGTTAAGACCCCAAAACACACGCTCTGTGACAAGGTCACATGTCATGGACTATGTGACCGGAGGTTTTAATACATAAACCCCTCGCGCAAAGTTACAAAGGGCACGGTCGTATAAATGAACAAATGAACCGTGGGCTTGTGTTTCAAATTCCCGCGCACACCGGTTGTGATATGGGGTCATATGCATATAACCGAAACCACGGGCTTTGGATTCCCGTTTGCATTGCGCGCGCGTGAATATACATATCGGTCATATTACCACGAATAGGACCACGGGTCGGGGCTAAGCCCCAGCCTGACCCCCCACCACACAATACAAAAATGCAACTTAAATATATTAATACCCACATACATGTTAAGAAACAACTGGTGGCCCATTGGTCGGGCGGTCGTGCGAAGGCGCTAGGTGAATGGGAGGTCCGGGGGTCGAACCCCGCGGACTCCCACATAAATTTTACACAACAATATAAACCAACCAACGAGCGACACGTGGTGCCCATAGATTGGGCCACGTGTCCTCATATCATTTGCCATCCAATCGGACACTTCTCAGCTCCCGATTCACTATCGATCAACCAACCACCATCTACCATGTCACCATCGACACGTCATCATATGGACTATATGGCCCTTCCACGTCAGACCGTATGGTCTGTACGGACTGTACGGACAGGTACAGTCAGCATCAAATTTTTTTGCTTGTTTGGCTTGACGAACAGATCGCAATATCTTCTCCATACGGAGTCCATTTGACAAAGTAAATATACCGTCGGAATTAGGAAGATGAGACAGATGCAATGGAACTATTTTCGTCGCATTCTGAGCACTTTGAAATTTGAACTAAAATTTGACCCCTGGTTCAGATTTTGATCACACCTTCCCACTGAAAGGCTTTTGGACCCACAAAAGCTTATCTGTCTGCTTTCAAGTTATATCAAAATATTTTCGAGAATCACCTGAATACTCTGACATGTCGTGCACTACAACTGACTATGTCCTTCAACCACTGCGCTCTGGCTGCTGCTGACCCACTGCTCTCTCTGTGCTTGGAAGACTGCCAACCTTCCCACTGAGGATCAAGTCCCTCTTTCGAACTCTTTGGCGTCAACATAATCAGCTCTCCAACGGCTACAAAAACTTTCCTGCGACATCTTGTCACAAGCCAAGAAAACCATCAATCTTGAAAATAAATTCATAAGACTGAAAAATGATGCCAGCAAAATATTTTGTTCTTAAACAAACTGTCGTATCTCATACTTCATCAAGGCACATGGTGTTTTCCTGCATCACGATGTACTCAAAATTGACTTACAAGCCAACAAACACCATCGACTAAACACAAGTCAAACAACACGATCGACACAACATAGTCGTCAGAAAATCATCAACACCAGTCGAGACTCATTTTGAAACATATCGACCTTCCCAAACTGACATGTCGACAAACATGATACACAATCATGTAAAAATCATGAATCACTCATGATGAACAATCACC
>SNQJ01S0011235.1:39725-61029 GCA_010110895.2 Picea sitchensis | reverse complement strand
CTCTTCAACTCTCCTTCCAGTACAAACATAAGTACAACCCCAAAACATATGGGTACTTAAGAGTTGAATACAAAAAAAAATATAAATGGCTGCACCTTATCATGCTTCCCATAAATGCACACATAATGCTGAAAAATGCATTTACAACAGAAAAATGCAAGCCTTACTTGCTCAAGAAATCCAACCATTTCTTACCAAGCCAACTCAACGGTGACTTTTTCTGCTGAACATCATCCTCTTGTGAATCATCTTGACTCACATCGATGATGGAATCTCCTCTTCCATTCTTGTCAATCTCTTTATCCAACTGCTTCTTCAAATGGCTATGAAAATAGTGCCAATGGATTCCAAACGTCCAAAAACCCCTAGCTGGGCTTTTACGGCACCTCAATCGGCCAAAAGACGAGGAAGATAGGCCTCCTGCCATTTTCCTCCTTCAAGCTTTCTGAAACTGGTTCGCCAAAACGCACCCGTGTGTGCATGAACCAAGAACACGCTCCAAAATGCGTGTTAAAACCTAGCACCGAGCAGTTTTGAAAAATGGTACAGACCGTCAAACCGTTAATGGAACTAAAACCCCCAATTGTCAAGCCGTTGGACATGTGGGCACCATACGACCGTGCACAAATATAAAAAAGGCTGGGTTTTCAAGGGCGAATAGAAAGGAGACATGTGGCGGGTCATTCAACCGTTTTTAAACCACAAGTTAAGACCCCAAAATGCGCGCTCCGTGACAAGGTCACATGTCATGGACTATGTGACCGGAGGTTTTAATACATAAACCCCTCGCGCAAAGTTACAAAGGGCACGGCCGTATAAATGAACAAATGAACCACGGGCTCGTGTTTCAAATTCCCGCGCACACTGGTTGTGATATGGGGTCATATGCATATAACCGAAACCACGGGCTTTGGATTCCTGTTTTCATTGCGCGTGCGTGAATATACATATCGGTCATATTACCACGAATAGGACCACAGGTTGGGGCTAAGCCCCGGCCCGACCCCCCGCCACACAATACAAAAATTCAACTTAAATATATTAATACCCACATACATGTTAAGAAACAACTAGTGGCCCATTGGTCGAGTGGTCGTGCGAAGGCGCTAGGTGAATGGGAGGTCCGGGGGTCAAACCCAACGGACTCCCACATAAATTTTACACAACAATATAAACCAACCAACGAGCGACACGTGGCGCCCACAGATTGGGCCACGTGTCCTCATATCATTTGCCATCCAACTGGACACGTGTCAGCTCCTGATTCGTTATCGGTCAACCCACCACTGTCTGCCACGTCACCATCGACACGTCATTGTACGGACTGTACGACCCTGCCACGTCAGACCGTACGATCTGTACGGACTGTACGGATAGGTACAGTCAGCATCAAATTTTTTTGCCTGTTTGGCTTGACGAACAGATCGCGATATCTGCTCCATACAGAGTCCATTTGACAAAGTAAATATACCGCCAGAATCAGGAAGATGAGGCAGACGCAATGGAACTGTTTTCGTTGCATTCCGAGGACTTTGAAATTTGAGCTAAAATTTGACCCCTGGTCCAAATTTTGATCCAAATCATCAAAGAATTCTATCCTTGACTTAACTTTACCTAAATGAATTATTAAAGTAAAGTGATTTTAATTAGTAAGTTGAATTTTATTTAAGGAAATGATTTAATTAGCATTAATGAATTAAATAATCGTCATTGGTCTCAAGTGAGGTGGGCAATAATATCAACCATCAATCACTTTGGAGATTAGGTTTAATTCGTAACTCAATCTTATAAAAGAAAGGCTAGGATGAAGGAGGAAGACACATGATGCACTTTACTTTCTCAAATTGATCGAGAGAGTTTGATTTGAGACAAAGAGAGTTGGATCATAAAGGATTGTGATTCAAGAAGACCTTAGATAGGTGGAGAAGGACTTCCATCTAGACATCTATGCCAAAGGGAGAGAGAGAACAATTGTACAACAAAAGGATCAGCCACCACAGAACAATGCAAGGTTTCTGGAATAGTCATCCATTCAATGTGTGTTTCAACTTTAGATTCTCGCATATAGAATAGGATAGTGTGGATATCAACATAATAGTCACGTTGTGGACATACAGGATTGTACAACAAGTTTTGTAGTAGATCAAGCCAGTCAGGTTTTTGATGTAATTTGTCTGTTTTCTATTTGGGCCATTTTCTCAGTAAGGGAGCCCTTGTAAGCTTTGAAGTTATTTGAATGATAAGCTTAGTTGATGGGAAGGATATCTTTTTGTATTATGCATTATATTTTTGGTTTCCATTATTTCTTCTGGTATATTAATTTGAGTTGAATACTCTAGTAGTGTATTTTTTTTTATGAAATGCTCACTTGATTTATAGTAATGAAATCACTATATAACAAGGTACATAAGGGTTGGAGTGAGGGGATTTCAACATGGTATCAGAGAACATGCTCTTATAGGAAGAGAGATCTTATATCAATAACCAACAGGCTGAAATCAAAGGACATATTTCAAGGAAACAATTGTGCTATAGTCAGGTTGGTCATTGAGGAAAACGTAAGTATTTTTTATACAGGTGCACATTTAGCATGGGTATTCAGTTATAGGTCACGTGGTAATAAAGAAAGAACCAATACACAGGTCGCATGGTAACAACGTGGGAACCGATACACATGTAAGGTGGAATAATGACAATATCATCATATAGGTCATGATGTTATCACAAATAGCACGGACAAAGACCATATAGGTTAGTATAGGGGAAATTTCAACAGTGGGTTATTTCTAGGGAATTCATGTCTTAGGGATGGAAAAAAAAATTGAAAGTTGAAGACATATTGAATGGAGCATCCAACTTCCTATTTTGGAAAGTAAGAGTAACTTTTGTGTTAAAGGAGTATGAAATTTGGGAGTTAGTGGACAACGTATTTTCTCCACTGATAGATCCTACAGACTTGGCCATTCACCAGAAGAAGGAGATAAAATTTGAGTGGGTACTCTTGGATTCATTGAAGGATATTCTAATTCCTCACTTATCCGAGAAGAAGAAAACCAAATGGATGTTTTATGCCTTGGTTATTCCAGATCATGAACATGAATAGGAAGCTGGTATTAAGGAATAAAATCATATCGGTGTAGATGTCTATATCTGACAATGTTACCATCTATCTCACGAGGATCATACAGGTGCATGATCAACTTGCAACCATAGGGGATAAAATGGAGGACGTAGAGCTTGTGAATGTGGCATTGAATGGTCTTCCCAAGTATTGGGAACCATTTTTCAAATGAGTTTGTGATCATGTAAATATCCCAGATTGGTAGAGGCTTTGGGATGATTGCATCCAAGAAGAGACCCAAGAGGATTCTAAGGGAAACAAGCAGGGAAGTGGTAAGGAAAACTTGTCTCTTGTCAATAAGACAAAGAAGGGAAAAGGAAATAGCTCTATAAATAATGGTAATAGTGATGGAGGATCATCACATCCAATGAAGAAGAACGACTTGAGTAAAATCAAGTGCTTCTCATGTCATAAGAATGGAAATTATGTATATCACTGAGTAGAGAAGAAGAAGGGTAAAGGAAAGATGCATAAAATAGCACCAACAAAGATGTATATTGATGACTTTTGAATGAGGTTTGAGAAGGATTACTCATTGGTTTCTTTCCTTTCTACTAGCAAAACTACTTAGAGTGCATGGTTATTTTACAATGGTGCATCTCGTCATATAACATAATCATGGGAGATATTTAGAAGTCTAATGGAGAGTGAATCAGATGTTCATTTTCAGCTCGATGATGATGCCAAGTATGCATGGAAGGGAGAGGGAATGGTTACATTTCATATTGAGTTAGAAGGTTTGTTAAATTCCCATGATGTGCTTTACGTACTAGGTTTAAAGAATAATTTTCTTTGAATCTCAACTATGGAGGACAATTGTTTTGTTGTTACTTTTCAAAGAGGGAAAGTACTCATATGTCTAGAGAAAGCTATCATGCCACAACACAATGGTTTTTGGGGTTATAGAGGGAACTTTGTACAGGTTGTAGGGAAATAATTCTCAAGATTTGGTACACGATAATGACAATGCATGTGAGTTGTGGTAAAAGAGGTTGGGAAACCTACACTATAGAGCATTGTCGATTCTGAGGGGGATTGTTACATGTCTTCCAGAGTTCAATATTGAGCAGCATGGAGTGTGTGTGCTTGGCAAGGATTCCAAGGATTCTTTTCCAAGTAGCGGGAGTAGGTACAAGGGGATATTGGATCTTATCCATTTATATGTGAGTGGGCCGATGTTAGTAGCATAAGTATAGGTATTGTCTATAACACACACAACCCCTTAAGTACCCTTTTTTTTCATTCCTATAACTTCTATGAGTTCCTTGAAGAGAGACACCATTGCCTTCTTCTATCTGAGAGATTTCCAAAGACTAGAATCTCATCCAAAACTGAGTTCTAGTCTGAGAGTTAACGCCTTTTGAAGTTTCAGGGTGTCATTGGCCAATGGCCAACCCCTTCGGCATGTGGAATCCACGTGGATTTACCTTCCTTGTACCATTCAACATGGCACTGTCGCAGCCTTGATATTCATCCTTTGGAAATGACATGGTTGTGGAAGAAGCATTTACAGGGGAAAATATATGTCGAGTCGTCACGGGCTTATCCGCTCCTAAAACCTTGGTGCTTCTTGTTTTTGCCTTTTTACCTTACCATGTGATCGATGATGGAACCTAGTCCTCCAGACTTCATCCTTTCCATACTCTTTTGTACAATGCTGAACCTTCCTAGAGACTCGAAGTCTCTATCTACTCCAAAATATATGGTGGAGCTCTATCCACCTTTGGATCTAACGATTATATTTAACCACACTTAACCAATCGCTTGGAATTAACTAGAGGGGTGGGGTCCCACACCTAAATTGTGTCCAATCCCACGATGCCATGTGGATCTATCTAGACATGACACATCACCATGACACACGTGGGCCCATCCTATCAGAGATCGACACTACAATAGGGGAAACTTTGGCGTTTCGGTGCTTTAACCAGTTTTCTCTATTTTCAAATACTTCAAAGTTCCAAAGTCCAAAGTCCTGCCATGTGGCTTCGACCCTTTGTCCCTTTTTGGAACTTGCATCCTAGCACTCAAAACACCCATAGTTTCAAAGTCTCGAACTCCCATACTGGGTCCCTCTCGCATATGTGGCGTTCTGCATGGGTGTCCCTACTACCATCTTCCACCTAGAAGATACGTGGCGATAATGCCATGTTAACACATGGTACCCATCTCTCCAACTCTATACCATATACAATAAATTAGTAGGACACATGGCTTAGCCATGTGCTGAAATGCGGTGGCTCTATCACATAGTCAGAATCCACCATATACTTTGTCCATGTCCTCTGCTGACATCACTCTATCCTTCAATGCTTTGGGGAAACTCCACACCTTACTTCTTGAATCACCTGAAGTGGGGTTTAGCTGGAGATTCCAATAATGATTGGATGGCCCGTAATCTTCCTTGGTTTGATCCACTGGAAGAAATTTGGCAAAAGAAAAGGATGACATGTGGCCCAATCAACTGGTGACACATGTCAAGTTCTATTTGACACATAAGGTCTATGAAAATCATGAATCAAGGTGACACGTGGAATGCCAAACATGGGTTCACATTACCCTAGGTGACATCAACGTCCCACGTCACTCTGCACGGAGAACATACGGAAGATTCTAGCCTCTCCTACCTGTGAAATATCCCAGAGATCTGAAGCCTGAACTTCCTCCAACAACCTCCCAATACCCCTTTTATCCCGCAGTCGATATAGGTCCACATAGATCTATAGATCTATGACCTTCGTTGCTTCATGACTTCGACATTCAAGGGTTTGGTTGTTTAGTTTCCTTTTTATTCTTGGAGTGGTCAATGTCGGACTGACTACAGTCTAGATCCAAAAGCTAGGAGAGATCCTGAAGAATCCTCGGATCGATGCTCCTTGTCACTTCGCGACTTTGACGTTCAGGGGTTCTGCCTGTTTAGCACTCTTTTTCTCTTGGAGTGTTCAATGTCAGATTGACCACAACTTAGATCCAATAGTCAGGGGATATTATGAAGAATCCTTGGATTGATGGTCCTCTTCACTTCACATATGATAAGTTTATCAAGGTTTAATGATGGGACAAATATCACCGTCACAGTTAAGGAAACCGCCACATGTCGGTCAACCTCTCTGGTAATCGTAAAAGAAAGTTGCCTTCGGTTGGTTTTGCATGTGGTAAAGTTATAACATCCTAGAGCTCCAAACTCCAGGAGTCTTGAAGCTAAGATAGCTTAGCTCCTTTCAGATCTAGCGAAGGGTTCCAAGGACCCGGTCATATGGATTCCTTGACAAGTTCTGAGGCTACACGCTCAACTCTTAGCTGTGATTTGGTTAGGACCGTGGGAATGAGACCTCGATCAAACAAATGAATGGTTTGAAGGAGGTTCCCTCCATCCACAGAGCTCGAGTTTAGTAACATGAGAAGGTAAATTCAAGGGGTCGACAAGATTGAATAATTCCATCAAATTCTGCCCTGACTCTTACATTAAAAAATCAATCCTTGGGAAAATTCCCTTAAGGATTTTCCAACTAGCACATAAACCATAATCTTATTCCTAATTTCATTTGAAGACTGATGTCTAATAGTTCTCTTGCTACTAAGTAGAGGAAAACATAAACCATTCAAATGTAGGGGTTCACAGAAGAATAATAAGCATATTAATCATGCAATGGAAATTTTATTCATAGACACAGACATCCAACTACTCACTTAAATTCTATTACATAGGGTGTATGAAATACTTGTTTATTATAGTCGACCACCGACCAATTGACTATGGGTGTTCACCTTTCCACCCAACCATAGGATCATAGGCATTCATTCTCAGCGCTTTGGCCACCCCCATGCCAAGACATGATATCACTAGGGAAATTTTGTAATTTCTTAGAGATCCTTTATCTGTCACAACCTCTTCGAGGTTTATCACATGCTCCCTTAGCATCAATCTTGTGACCTTCTACTCAGGTCATGTTTTCTGCAAACTCTTAGAGATCGTTTCTCTTGTTCTCTCCTTTTAACTAGAACAACTTAATCCTTCATTTCTTCTTCAGAACCCCATAGCCTCACACATCCTCATCTTTTCTCTCTGCATATTGATGCAGGATCATCGTAAGTAAGCCAACAAAGAAAGCACAAAAAGTGAAGGAAAGATGGAAATGCAACAACGCACATTTTGAAGGCATTTTGAATTTCAAAAGATGGAGCATTAATGTTATAGCCGGAAGGATGTATTGCATTCATGTTTTGGATATTGTAAATAGATCTTGAGCGTTTCTCTCATCTGTCGGATATGGAGGCATTTAATTGTAATGAATGTAAAGTAGGTAGCTTTTAATTTCTGATAAGATAGCTTAGAGATGTAAGAGGGAAAACTCTAGAAAGGTCCCTCATATGTATGATATTGCATTATTCTTCTCATTGTAATTGTAAGGTGTAGAGAAGGAGAGCAAGAGAATAGGATAGTAGAAGAACCAAGATTGTAGAGTTGTATAAACATATAGTTGTTGCTATTGAACCCATGTATTGGAATTAATATAAGAATTCTTTGATTCCATTTCATGGTGTGTCATGGTTACTGTTTTCATCTATTGAATGGTATGTTTATAGTTGGTTTATGTTCTCTGTTATGCATTTGTTTCAATGCTTTGTGTGTATGATTTCATGTTGAACGTATGAAGTCTTTGAGAGGAGACGTATGAGTTTCAATTGTTTCTCTTCTTGAGAAATCCTATAAGGAGTGCAGTGAGAGTCTGAAAGGAGTGCATTGACGAGTTCTAAGTTTTATCTCCGAAAATATCAGGAGGGATACCATTGTTCTTATACCAGCAAGAGTGCAAGTGTAACATAAGATTCATGCAAGGTCTGTGCAGGCTGGTGGAAGTCTTAGACTTACCCAACCAAGGGGAGAGATTGAAGAACTGTTGTTGCAAGGAGTGCATAGAGTTAGAAGTGTCGAATAGCCAGTGGTTATTGTGAAGTCCACAAGGAGTGCACGTGGGAACCCTTTTGAAGCCTTGAGCTGGAGCAAAGGTCAAGCTCAGGAAGGATAGATACTCAGAAGAATTTGAGGGAAGAACGAGGTTTGAAGTTACCTCACAAAGTCTAAGTTCAGGGGGGAGAAGACGCCAAGTCATTTGGGCAGAAGTCTTTGAGAAGTTTGAACAAACGATTGAAATTATTTGAGGGAGAATCGTCGAAGTTCTATGGATCGTTGGATCCAGTGGATCAGCGGGAAGATTAGGGGAAAGTTCTTAAGCACTCATAAGCTCAGGAGGAGTAGTGGTCGTTAGATCTGGATCGACGAGAATCATTGATCTTGTGCTTAGGTTTTGTCGTTTCAAAATTTGGTGTGTGGAGAAAGTTTGTGACTTGGAGTCGAGAGTTGCGAGCTCTTGATTCGTAAAGTCCCGATAGAGTCAGGACCGTCAGATCACAGGAAGCTTAGAGTCATTGATTTGTAATGAGGAATCATTGTGATTTTGTCTATCGATGAAGAGAGTTGTTTCACTGCAAATTTTCGATACACAAGGTCTCGAGGTGCGTAGAAAGTAGGACCAGGTCTGAGCCAAAGGTCACATTGGAGAATAAAAGTCAAGGGAGAAGTTAAGAACCCGTTACCCTTTTTGGGGTTCAGGGATCGAAGGAGCCAGAGGGAGCTCACATCAGGATCATGAAGTCGTGAAACCTGAAATACATTTTCGGGCAAGGGTTGTGGTCATATTAGTTGGTCATGTGGGTAAGAGCTTGCGCTTTGTGCCATTTCTCACTGGCGTAACTCCCAGAAGAAGGACATGTGGAAAAATTGTGTGTTGGAGATTCCTGCGGGGAATCAAAGAGTCAATAAGACTCAAGGGGAGATTAAGAACGATCCTTAGACTGGGAGGTCATGCAGAAACCTACTAAGGCAGGGGTGCTACGGCAGGGGGTATAAGAGCCTACAATCATTGTTTTCTCAAGCAGGAGGGAGACACAAGGCAAGTTGTGATTTGGATTCTACGTGGAATATATTTAAACCATGCCACCCAAAAGAAGTCAAGAGTGAGCAATGCCCGATCAAGCTGTGGAAAGGGAAATGAGAGGACTCTATACTTTATTATATGCTATGAAGGCAGCACAGAGACAAACAATTGATGTTGGAGATGTTAGTGAGGTTGAAAGTGAAAATGAGGCTGGAGCCGAAGAAGAAGTTGTAGCCGAAGATGCTGCAGAAGAACGTCTATTCAGAGTTGTTGCAAGAATAGGTGCCAGGGAAAAAATGAATATTCCAATGTACAAAGGCAACTTAGATGTTGATGAGCTACTAGATTGGTTTAGAGCTCTGGACAAATACTTCGACTATGAGGATGTCGAGGAATATAAGAGAGTTAAACACGTTGTCACTAGACTTAAAGGACATGCAACACTATGGTGGGATGAACTGCAGGCGGACAGGCATTACAAAGGAAAACAAAGAGTCAAAAGCTGGGAAAACATGGTTGCAAAAATGAAGGCCAAGTTTATACCCAGAGATTACCAAATCAATCTGTTTGGAAGAATGCAGAATTTGAGACAGAAGGGGATGAGAGTGAAGAAATACACTAAAGAGTTATACAGGATAAACATTACAGCAGGTCATTGCGAAAGTGAAGATTAAAAGGTCGCCAAATACATGAATGGTCTCAGATATGAAATTCAAGATGAGATGAGCATGATGACAGTCAGGAATGTAGAAGATGCTTATCAAATGGCTTTGAAGGCAGAAGAGAAATTGGCCCGAAAGCAAGGTCAAAAGGGCAGAGGTAGAAGTCAGAGAAAAGGCAAAGAAATTTCCTAGGACAGAATAAAGAAGCCCAAGGATGAAGAAAATAAACCTCATACTCACCCTGAAAGAGGAGGAAGTTCATAGGGAAGACAATATGCTGATAGAAACACTTTTGCACGAGAAAGAGGAAGAGGAAGAGGCAGAGGAGGTGAAATAAAATGTTTTTTCTGTGGAAAAATCAGACACAAATCCTTTGAATGTCCTAATAGAAAAAGAGATGGAGGAGGCGAAGCTCACATTTCAAAGGCGCAAGGGAAAAATGTTGAGGCAGAAGATGTAGAAGGAAGAAGATCCTTAATGGTGAGGAAAATTCTCTTGAAATCAGAGAAAGAGGTGGAGAATCCAGTCCAGAGAAACAGTTTGTTCAGAACTTCTTGCAAGACCAAGGATAGGGTATGCAAGGTAATAGTGGACAGTGGAAATACAGATAATCTAGTATCCACAGAGATGGTGGAGAAACTAGAATTGGAGATAGTTGCACATCTTATCCCATACAAAGTTTCATGGTTGCAAAAGGGACATCAAGTAACTGTCATTGAACAATGTTTAGTTGAATTTAAGATAGGGGGTTATAGAGATGAGATTTTATGTGATGTTATTCCCATGGATGTATGTCATCTTTTTTTGGGTGACCGTGGCAATATGAAAAGAATGTTGTTCATGATGGAAGAAAGAACACATACACCTTGGAGAAGAATGGTAGAATGCATATGTTGTTTCCAATAGAGAACAAGAAGGTGAAAGAAGAAACGAGCTATACTATACTTCTCATGAGTGGGAAGGAAACTATTGATGAAGTCAAGAAATAAGAAGACATGCAGTTTGTTGTGGTAAGAAAACCTAGAGTCATCTTGACGAGTACTTAGATAGATGATCTACTGGAGAATTTCGTTGATATAGTAGTGGATGAATTACCTTGTTCGTTGCCACCCATCAGGAGTATAAGACATCACATTGAACTTATACCAGGGGCACGTTTACTAAACAAAGTAGTGTACAGATTGACGCTGCAGGAGAATGAAGAGGTTAAGAAGCAAGTCCAAGATTTGATGGACAAGGGATTGATTAGAGAAAGCTTGAGTCCATGCATTGTGCCAAAAATGTTAAGTCCGAAGAAATATGGTGGATGGAGAATGTGTACAGATTCGAGGGCTATAAACAAAATCACCATCAGGTATAGATTTCCTTTACCCAGGATGGATGACTTGATGGATTGCTTGAGTGGAGCAAATTTTTTATCAAAAAATGATTTGAAAAGTGGATATCATCAGATTAGAATGAGGGAAGGTGATTAATGGAAGACAACATTCAAGATTACTGAAGGGCTGTCAGAATGGCTTGTCATGCCATTTGGTTTGACCAATGCTCCAAGTAATTTCATGAGGTTAATGAACAAAGATTTAAAGGATTTCATTGGAAAGTTTGTAATTGTGTATCTTGATGATATACTAATCTTCAATAAGACCGAGGAAGAGCATTTGAGACACCTAACTCTAGTGATGAGGAGGTTGCAACAAGAGAAATTGCTGATAAATTTGAAGAAGTCATCTTTCATGAAGAGAGAACTCATTTATTTGGGGTTTGTGATCTCTTCGAATGAGTTTAAGATGAATCTTGAGAAAGTAAAAGAAATCAGAGATTGGCCAACACCAAAGAGTATCTTTGAAGTTAGAAGCTTCGATGGATTAGCTAGTTTTTATAGGAAGTTCATCAAAATATTTAGTGGGGTTAGTGCATTGATGATGGACATGGTCAAGAAAAGACACAAGTCTTTTCATTGGATAGAGGAAGAAGAGAAAAGTTTCAAGTTGCTGAACGAGAGAATAACTAAACAACCAGTTCTAGTTTTACCAGATTTCAGTAAAACATTTCATGTCAGGTGTGACGCAAGTGGATTCGCGGTTGGAGTAGTCTTAAGTCAAGACAATATACCAATTGCATACTTCAGTGAGAAGCTGAAAAAGACCAAGATGAAGTACTCAACGTATGATAAAGAATTTTATGCAGTCATACAGGTGTTGAAAAAATGGAGACATTACTTGGTTCCGAAAGAGTTTTTCTAGTATAGCGATAACCATGCTTTACAATTCATAACTCGATAGGAGAAATTAAACCACAAACACGCAAAGTGGGTTGAATTTATGCAGACATTTACTTTTGTTATAAAACACATTTTTGTAGCTTCTAACAAGGTTGCTGATGCATTGAGCAGGAAATGTTTGATTCTACAGTAGTTTCGTGTGAAGACCTTAGGTTTTGATAACCTGAAGGATATGTACAAAGACGATCCAGACTTCCAAGACACTTATGAAGCATGTGAGAATCCATTTCTCAGAGAAAAAAGCCAATGGATTAAATATATGGTTCAGGATGGTTTATTATTCAAAGGGAATCAATTGTGTATTCCTAAGAGTTCAATGAGAGAGAATATTCTGAAGGAAAAACATAGCAGAGGATTGGCTGGACATTTCGGCCATGAAAAAACATTTGCGCAACTGAATGGCTCATACTATTGGCTAGGAATGAGATAGGATGTCAATAAATTCGTGAACAAGTGCAGGATTTGCCAGCATGCAAAGGCGAAAAGATAGAATACAGGGTTATATCAACCATTGTCAGTACCAAAGAGGCCGTGGGATGCGGTAAGCATGGATTTTGTGTTGGGACTGCCGAGGACACAAAGGAGTTGTGATTCCATATTTGTTGTAGTCAATAGATTTTATAAAATGACACATTTCATTCCATGTCAGAAAACCAGTGATGCAACACATATTGCAAATCTATTTTTTAAAGAAGTTGTTAGACTTCATGGCTTACCCAAAAGTATTCTTTCATATCAAGATACCAAATTTGTTGGTCATTTCTAGAGGACCCTACAGAAGAATTTAGGGACGAACTTATCTTTTAGTTCAACATATCACCCTCAGATGGATGGATAGACCGAGGTAGTGAATCAAATTTTATGATATTTGTGGAGGAGTTTAGTAACTTAACATCACAGTCAGTGGGATCAGATTCTGCTGCAAGTAGAATTTGCATATAACAACTCATCTAATAGGAGTACAGGATAGAGCCCATTCCATATAATGTATGGAATGGAGCCGAGAGGAGTATCTGAGTTGAGAGACTTAGAGAAGAGTGATTTCAGGACTGTGGGAGCAGAGGATTTTGCAGCAGAGATGCAGGAGCTCCACAACAAAATCAAAGAGAGGTTAAAAAATTCCAACCAGGAATACAAGTGCAGAGAAGATCAACACAAAAGAGAACTTCGGTTCAAAGTGGAAGATTTAGTTTTAGCACATCTGAGAAAGGAAAGGTTCCCAAGGGGAATGTATAATAAGCCGAAGATGAAAAAAATTGGGCCATGTAAGATTTTGCGAAATTTTGAGGAAAATGCTTACGAAATTGAATTACCAAGTGGGGTAGGAATATCGCCCATACTCAATGTAGTAGATATGTATCCTTACAGAGTAGATGGAACAGATAGATCAGAGTATCAAAAATAAGTTCAATGGATCAAACAGATGCCTGTAGCTGGAAAGCCACAGATGGAAAATATCATTGATCAAGGAGTTAGTAAGGAGACCTGAAGGAAGAAAGTTTTTGAGTATTTGATAAAATTGAAGGGACACCCGATTGAAGATCCATGTTGGGAAACTGAAGCGGAGATCCAGAAACATGGAAAGATGGTGCAGGAGCTCATGAACATAAGTTCATGAAATTTTTAGTCAAGGGAGTATGATGCAAGAGCATCGTAAGCAAGCCAACAAAGCAAGCGCAAAAAGTGAAGGACAGTTGGAAACACACCAACACACATTTTGAAGGAAGTTTGAATTTAAAAAGATGGAGCATTAATGTTATAGCCAGAAGGATGTATTGCATTCATGTTTTGGAGATTGTAAACAGATATTGAGCATTTCTCTCATCTGTCGGATATGGAGGCCTTTAATTGTAATGAATGTAAAGTAGGTAGCTTTTAATTTCTGATAAGATAGCTTAGAGTTGTAAGAGGGAAAACTCTAGAAATCTCCCTTGTATGTATGATATTGTATTATTCTTCTCATTGTAATTGTAAGTTGTAGAGAAGGAGAGCAAGAGAATAGGAGAGCAGAAGAACCAAGATTGTAGAGTTGTATAAACAGATAGCTATTTCTATTGAACCCATGTACATGAGAACTGGAATTAATATAAGAATGATTTGATTCCATTTCATGGTGTGTCATGGTTACTGTTTGCATCTATTGAATGGTATGTTTATATTTGTTTTATGTTCTATGTTATGAATTTGTTTCAATGCTTTGTGTGTATGATTTCATATTAAACATATGAAGTCTGTGAGAGGAGAAGTATGAGTTTCAATTGTTTCTCTTCCTGAGAAATCCTGCAAGGAGTGCAGCGAGAGTCAACAAGGAGTGCGTTGACGAGTTCTAAGTTTTATCTCAAAAAATATCACGAGGGATATCATTGTTCTTATACCAGCAAGAGTGCAAGTGAAACACAAGAGCCGTGCAAGGTGTGCATAGGCTGGTGGAAGTCTTAGACTTACCCAACCAAGGGGAGAGATTGAAGAACTCTTGTTGCAAGGAGTGCACAGAGTTAGAGGTGTCGAATATCCAGTGGTTATTGCGAAGTCTGCAAGGAGTGGGCACGGGAACCCTTTTGAAGCCTTTGCTGGAGCAAAGGTCAAGCTCAGGAAGGATAGATACTCTGAATAATTTGAGGGAAGAACGAGGTTTGAAGTTACCTCGCAGAGTCTAAGTTTAGGAGGGAGAGGACGCCAAGTCATTTGGGTAGAAGTCTTTGAGAAGTCTGAACGAACGGTTGAAATTCTCAGAGGGATAGTCGTCGAAGTTTCATGGGCCATTGGATCTAGTGGATCAATGGGAATATTAGGGGAAATTCCTTAAGAACTCATAAGCTCAGGAGGAGTAGTGACCATCAGATATGGATCGACGAGAGTCATTGATCTTGTGCTTAGGTTTCTTCATTTCGAAATTCGGGGTGTGGACAAAGTTTGTGAATCGAAGTCGAGAGTTGCAAAGTCTCGATTGAATCAGGACTGCCAGATCACAGTAAGCTCGGAGTCATTGATTTGTAACAAGGAATCATTGTGATTTAGACTATGGACAAACAGAGTTGTTGCATTACAAATTGCCGATACACGAGGTCTCGAAGAACGTGGAAAGTAGGCCCAAGTCTGATCCGAAGGTCACATCGAGGAAGAAAAGTCAAGGGAGGAGTTAAGAACCCATTAGCCTTTTCAGGGTTTGGGGATCGAAGGAGCTAGAGGAAGCTCACATCAGGATCGCGAAGTCATGAAACCTGAAATACATTTTCGGGCAAGGGTTGTGGTCATATTAGTTGGTCACATGGGTAAGAGTTTGCGCTTTGTGCTAGTTCGCACTGTCGTAACTCTCAGAAGAAGGACATGTGGATACACTTGTGTGTTGGAGATTCTTGCAGGGAATCAAAGAGTCAGTAAGACTCAATGGGAGATTAAGAATGATCCTTAGACCCGGAGGTTGTGCAGAAACCTATTGAGGTAGGGGTGCTGCGTCACATATCCAGGTCCCACACCCACCTGTGGGAATGGTATCCTTCTTGAATTATTTTGTGTGTATTATTGTACGCCTTTTTCATCCCCAAAAAGGTTATGGACCTATCCTCTTCCTTCTATCATAAGGAAATTGGGTCAACCTGGGCCTGCAGGAAACTTCATGTTATAAAAAGATTTGTCTCACCCTATGCAAGTTGCTCAGAAGGCCTTTTTCCATTTCCCTATGCAGACTTGAAGTCCCATTTTGCAAATCCTAGATATAAAAACAATATTTTTCCACATATATGCGCCCTAACTATTATACAACATGTGTATCCATAGGTTGCACCATTACAACCTAGGTACATCTTGTTTTGTGCCCAAAATTAAAAAATAGTGTCAAGTTTCCATGTCACATCACATGATCCATGATCCTTGACCTTCCATATACTGGAAACGTTCTGAATTGACCCTTTAGTTCCATTTGAAGGATATAAATGGGCCATATCCGAGCTATGGAAAAGAGGAGAAGAATTCAACTTTAAGAGCAAAGTTAGTCTGGAGAAATTATTCACTTCATATTGAGTCTGCATCCCTTTGTCTTTTTAAGTTTGAACACATTGTTCAGACCCCAAGATCTTCCCTAATTTATTGAGAACCTAATTGTCTCTCTTATATGAGCTTGCCTTTGGTGGAGGATTGAAGTGGTAGAGGCCCAACTGGAAGGGGCTTAGTTTATCAGTTCTGAACAGTGCCGGCATGGAAGTGTGTAATTCATTCACTTCTTTTGATTACATTTTAATAGAAATACTCTTTTCTCATCCAACTAATATCTTGCAAATATTTGAATTGTTATTCCATGGGCATATTTGTTATGAATGTTGATGGATTATGCTATTGAATGTGCTAACTTTATATATTATCACCATATGCTTGTGTTTCTTGGTTGTTGAGGACAAGTTGCAGGTGTATTTCTTTGAGTCAAGTGCTTAATGGTGGACTTCATCGAATGTTTGAACAAGGTAGGCTCTTTATGTTGTCTTGTTATCATATTTTATTATATATCATACTTGAGATTAGAGTTGATTTCTACAGTCATTTCCATCTGTTTTGGTTTACCCCTAGCCATAGAGATATTTTCCTCGTAACAGAATTGGTGACCATACTGGGGATAGAATCTTCTTTTCAGGGTTTGGAGTGTTTTTCTCCTTTGAATGCTATAATTTATATTGATTTTCTTGTTGTTTGATTACTTGACAGCCTCTGTTCATTTTGAGTTTGAGTTTCTTGGCCTTATCCTTAGCCTAACAGTGTTTTAACACATATATGTGGGTTTTTACCTGGCAGTCGCGTACATACACATGTTGTCCTTCTACAAGAGGTGTATATACATGGTTTACTCCTGACCAGTCATGTACATCATCCTTTTTTGTTTCGTTCTTGAGTTTGATGTTTGTTGTGTAAGTTGTGATAGTTGCTGAGTCTTCTTGGGTCTCTGTTATGATTGTTAAGTTCCTTTAGAATGATAGGAAACCTTTCTTTGGTTGAATTTTCGAGAGGTGCCTTTCTCATCATCCTTTTCATTGATTGTTGTTGCATCTTGGGATGGGTGTTTTCTTCTTGATATCCTACTCGGTTTGTCTCTATTTACATACAGTAGAATATTTATATCAAGTTGTTGTTCAGTCCTTGTATTTTCATTCTTTTATATTGAAGATACAAAAATACTAATCATTTTGCATTGTTGGCATTTGATCTTTTGGGTCCTTATCATTGAGGTTAATACATGTATAGAAATATTGCACCTTATTTGGAATTGCACAACTAAATTGAAAATTGCATTTTAAAAAGATTATCATTTATTGGGAATTGAAGTTAGGACTTTTCATTTTATTCATACTCATTTATTTTACTTGTTGAGTCATAACATCATTAGTTTTAGGACAACACCTTTTTGAGTAAGCAAGGCCACTAAAATAAACGATGATAATTTAAAATTGATTAGAAACGATTTTATTTTCTAGGGTGCACAAACTAACTTAGGATTTAAAGCCTTGGAATAGGATTTTGTGAGTAAACTTCTCCAAGGTTATTAAATCAACATATGTGTCTGACTAAGGGAGTGGTGAAATCCATTGTATAATTGGTGACACTATGAGGTCACGTGAGGTTGTTTAAGGGGATATCCCCCCAATACCTTCTTAGTGTCAGATATATTTCTGGGGATCTATTCATATATGGGGATATTGCAAGTACCTTTACCTCTGGGAGAGGTGGTTCTTTCGAGGTTTAAGGCTTTGTTACCTTGCCCATTTGGTAGACCTGACTACAACAGTTCTCCTCCACATCAGTTATATCATGGTTTCTTAGTTTCTTGACATAGGTACCACATATGTTACTTGCAGGGGTCATTCTGTAGGTACCCTAGGTCAGATAAGGGTCTGCTATAGCAGGAAAAATCCCTACGGACTACACTAGGGTTCTAAAGTGCAGGTAGAACTAACTATCTAAAGTCTCCTACTTTTAACAACTATCCTGACATTACCCCACAATCATACATAAAAAACAAAGTATAGGGATCTAGCAAACTTACCTTAAACCCCACATCCAGTGTTGATCCCTTTGCACTCAGTTGTTTCTCAATTGCAAATATCCTCCCAAGGCCAACTTGGATTCACCAAAAGACAAAAAAGAAACTACAAGCATGCATTCCATATATGGATTAGTGGGTTAGATATTGTAACAAAAATACAAATGAATCATGAAAGTAGAAGACATCATTTGGCGGGACGGAAAAAGTATTTCTTTATATTAATCTCACAAAGTCACTTACAATATGAGACCGAAAACTACTCATCAAACTCGGTCCTGGGATCCTCTTCACCGTGCACCAACTGCTTCCATGTATTCATATCCTCTTCAGTTCTCTCTAGGGAAATGGCAAGGGTTTGCAATGGAGGAAAAAGGAATTATGGCTCAAACTCACAAAGTGGTTGCAAAATATTGGGGCAAAGGGGGAATATTGAAATGGGTAGAGTTTATTTGATCTCATGATTCTTGTTGTAAAGGGACCCCAACACCTTCTTTTATAGGCCAAAAAGATAGTTATTCGGTTGGGTGACCAGCTATGGGTGGTCAAATGGTTGGGTAACTACCTGAAAACCCATATCCCTTTGCAATTTTTCATTTTCCATGCTTTTTGTGAGTATACGTAGGATGTAATGGTGCACCAAGTGTGTGTACATAGGTAGTAGTGGTGCAGGGCACGTACATATTAAAAAAAATGGTTTTTTTAGAAGATTTGTTCAATGATGGCTTGGAAAAAATAGCAAGTAATATGGCCTGATTCCAGGTATGCATGTCTAGTGCAATTTAGGGTTATAACAGATGCCCCCTAATGTGTGAAGTCATAAGCACATTTGATGGATGAAATACATTACAAATATTCACCAAAGTACGAAGTGAGTGAGCCTAGAGACCAGAGTTCGAGAGGTGTTATCTGCAAAATAATAATTTGTCTCACCAAGGCGGGCATACCCATGCTTAGGATAAAATAAAATCATGGCTTCCAATAAAATACACCACAGATGCATGCCATATAACTATATAAAGTGTAGCCACGAGAAATACACAATGGATCTACATCTCAAAATCAAAAGATATACATGTATAATATTCATCTTCAAGATGCTAATGATGCCTAATGGCTAGAGATGAAGCCTTCAGAGCTCAGGAAACAACTTCAAGATCTTCAAAACTCAGGTAGGAGTTTAATATCAATGTATGAATTCACTACCGAGAGGTCTTTGACAACTTGTCGGGAACAAACAAGAGGATCTCCGTGATCAGGCAAAGAACTTCATTGATTTTGAACAAGGACTTGATTGGTCTTTCGGGGTGGTCGGACATGAGGACAAGAGACAAAATACAAAAGGGACAACTCAAGTTTAGTAAAACTTCCCTTGGACAAAAGAAAGAAAAATGATGAGACTCAGGCAGCATGGAATTGACATAAGTTCACGATGCAGGAGGCAACACAAACTCTCCATATGTTTTGAAGGATAACCAAACGGGGGAGGACACAACTCTATGTAGCGAGAACAACTTCCTAAGGTCACGTCAAATTCCGGAGCTTAACGAACAAATGAAAGGATGTGCTTTGTCCAAGGGCGACTCATTGTGCTGCCAACAAAAAGAAAATACTTTTCCCTTCCTCTTTTTGGGGTATATTTGATTTTTGTTTGTCTTTTTCAATAATTTTGGAAATATTGAAAAAGAATAAAAGAATGCTACGTTACAAAGGAGGAACAAGTTCCACAAACATACTAGTGCCAAGCGCAAGGAACACATTGATGCTCAAAGAAAGGAGACATATGCAAGAAAAGGTTACTTGGGAAAAATCCTCCATGGGTCAAAGTGTCAAGACACAGAGGCAAAGTTCTACAAGGGTTGCATATAAGGCATGCTTTAGATGGTTCAGTCTAGAGAAACATGGAGCCGACATTAGGCCAAAGACGTAGGAATGAAAATGCAATTAATAAGACAGAATGATAATGTCCTTCGATGTAATTTTAACGAGCCCAGAGAAGGTAAGCCTGGCGGTTTTTCATTTTTAGAGAGTCTGAAAAAGAGTAAAAGAAGACTCCACTGGGGTACCTTTTTCGAAGGTAGTCTAGTCGGTTCGAAAAAGGGGTAAACTAGCACCGAAAAGACGTCTATTCAAAACTATTTTACGAGTGTGAAAAAGACAATATCACTCGACAATATTTTCATATTTAAGGGGTCTGAAAAGAGATTAACTATGGAATCACTACCTTTTTCTAGATTAAGTCTCCCTAGCCTGAAAAAGTAAAATTTACTGAGGAGAACTCTCCCAGAGAGACGAATCTCCCGAGGTGTACCTTTTCCCTCCTTAATCTACAAGTCGTAAAAAGGGGTAAACTCATGCCAACAAATTTTTTTCTGAACCAATTAACGAGTATGAAAGAACAAGGCCACTCGACGATCTTTTCACTTTTAAGGAGTCTGAAAAGAGATTAACTATGGACTCTGTGGGGGATTCCTTTTTCATAAATTTAGTCCCTCAAGCCTGAAAAAGTGTTTTTGTCTGAGAATACTCTTCTATAGAACCAAATCTCCTAGAGTATACCTTTGTTCGTACAATTGACCGTCCGGACAGAAAAAGGGGTAAATTTCGACTGGACATGTTGATTAAGGTTGGTTGTCATTGATGTCAACCCTTGAAGAAAGCCCCGCAACACAAAGGTTTGGGTAATGGACCCAAGATTGTTTGATGTAAATATGACTCATTATTTTCTTTTCATGGTTGATAAGAAGTAAAGATGGATGAAATCCAATGTGGTCCCCTTATGGTGAAAGCCCTCACGGGAAGACGCTTTGCAGAATAAGAGAACCAATGCTTAATTGTGGAATAATGATATGAAGAACAATGAATTCGTCAGGTAAAAAATCCTAGATGGATAGTTCTTGTCATTCCATTTCCGGTGGTATGTGGAACGTCACATAAATCCTCATGGTTAGAGAGTTATGGACATGAGAAGTTGGAGACCCCAGGTTTGGGTAATGGACCCAAGTTTGTTTGATGGATAACAGTATGAGTTATGATATATTTTCAGTTAATACTATTCTATATGGATAGAACATGTCATTCCATTTCTAGTGGTATGTGTAATGTCACATAACTCCTCACGGTTTGAGATTTATGGCCTTACGAAGTTGGAGGACCCTCATATGTCATCTAGAAGCCCCAAAAGGTCAAACTAGTCAAAGTGGTTTAAGATATTTTAAAAGGTAAATAATAAAGTGAAGTAATGAGTGTATTATAATTCAAAGTGAATACAAAAGA
>SNQJ01S0011235.1:14894-39715 GCA_010110895.2 Picea sitchensis | reverse complement strand
GCTGACGGACCAACAATAGGGGGACCTCTAGTTGGAGAGGCTGAGAGATTTTTGAGACGGGTGGAGTGGAACCTCACTGCGCTCACTCGCACAATATCTATGGCAGAGATCGAAGATATGCCACCATCGATGCAACCTCATGTAGTTGGGGTGCCATGGACCTGGGTCCAAGTTTTCTAGAATTTGGAAAACATTGTTGTTCACTACGGCAAAGCCAACAGGCCCCGCCCTTAACTAGGTTGGACTACTTACGTGACAAGGGAAATTTTGTATATTTTTGAGGGCATAAGCCCCATGAATCTTATTGGACATATATTTTTGAGGTTCATGCACCCACCTACATACTCTGATACTTTCAATATATATANTATTTACATCTTTTTATGTCTTATGGATTACATTTATTTACAAATGTATTTACATGTGCGCGTGTGTGCCTTTTCTTACATGTGTGCAATATGCCAATCTAATACATGATTACCGTATCTATGATTTGATTCAATATCCTAGGAACATGGATATACGTAAGGTAATCAAAGCTTCATTATAAGAGACATACCCTAAGGAACCATCATTTTAGAGTAGGATCGTAAACACGGTAAACCCTATTTAACAGGAGCACAACCAGTTGAGCATCTAAGTAGACTCGGAGGTGAGAGATACCATGCGACAAAGCGTCATGAAGCAATTCTAAAAATACACTGTATTTGGCGACATTGTTTGTGGCGTCACCTAAACAAATACCTCTTGAAGATAGCAACTGGCCCTGAGGTGTGAAAATCTCCCAAGCTATAGAAGAAAGCCGCTGAGTGTGCTGGCTAGTGCTACCCGCAAACCCAATGAGTGCCTCTGATTCACTTGACATCTACCACAGTGAAAAAGATGACATAAACAATGAGATGTCCATAAAACCAACAAGATAAAAACTAAAAAGAAAAATGTATAAGAACTATACATATGTACAAGATGTCACCCAAGGTGATCCACCTACGGGTAATACTTCTTGAGGTAGAGCCCATTTCTAGGCTCTACCAAAGCATTTCCCTCAAATTCCACTAGACGATAAGTGCCCTTATTTAGAACCTCTTTCACGATGAAAGGTTCGAACCACATGGGTTTGAACTTTCCTGCCCCTAGGGGATCCTTATCTTGGTCATAGAGTAGGACAAGGTCACCTTCAGAGAAAATATGAGGATGAACAAACTGATCATACTAACACTTGAATTTTTGTTTGTGATCCTCGTTGGCCAAGGCTGCATCTTGATGCTTCTCAAGATATAATAAACATTCTTCAAGTGGTGAAGTGTCTGGAAATAACTGTATTGCCAATTTTAGAGACGGGATCTAGCACTCTATAGGAAAGATTGCTTCCAGCCCATAGACGAGTTGAAAAAGTGAGAGACCGATTGCAGTCTTAACATATGTTCGGTAGGCCCATAATGTTGAGTACAACATCAAATGCCAATTTGACTTGGACAAATTGATCAGTCGCTATAGAATAGTCTTAAGGGACTTATTCATAGCTTCCACCTGACCATTTTCTTGTGGGTAGTAGGGTAACGAATGCTCCTACTTCAACCCAAGTTTTGACGTTAACTCAAACATCTTTTCATTTTGAAAGTGACTTCCATGGTCAGTGAGAATCTCTCTCGGGACGCCAAACCTTTCTATTATTTGGTTAAAAAAAAAGAGAGCTACTGTCTCGCCATCATCTTTAAACATTGGCATAGCCTCGACCCACTTCATGAAGTCGTCTACTGTTACGATGATATAACGGTGCCCCCTTGCTAAAGGGGGCTTGCGTGTAGTGTAATAAATCCCCCACTTGGTTAAGGGACCAACTGTGATGACGGGAAACATGGGAGCAGGGTGTGCCCTTATATTTCGAGAGAATATATGACACGGGTGGCACTTCTTGAATGATTCAACACAATATTTGATTAATATCAGCCAAAATTAATCGACTCGTAGAATATTTTGGGTTGTTTCCAACCCAGACAAATGATTGCCACACGCTCCAGTGTGGAAATCATTAAGCACGATTTCTTCTTCTTCATGAGTGAGACACCGACGAAGGATGCAATCTACACCTCGACAATACAGAGTGTCCTCGAGTATGAGATAGTTCTTGGCCTGATGGCATATATGGTGATGCTCATCACGAGAAGCAAAGGTGGGGCACTTTAGAGTCTGGAGATAGACTAGTATATATCCATACCAGGGGTTCGAAGATGCAATAAAAAACATGTCTATTTGAATAGGCGACTCCTCCGGTATAACTTCACCTGATTCGACCGAAGTTCTGAGATGAGTTCCGCGAAGACCAATGAATTTTTGGATTTCACCGAAACAAAATCCAAGTCAAATTATTGGAGGATAACTATCCATCTACTAATATTTATGCTGATTACACATCGTGTCAACACGTATTGAAACAGATTCACAACGACAATGACAGTGGTCCTATGAAACATAATGTAATGAAAAAACCATTGGACAACATGAACTGCTGCCAACACAAGTTTTTCAACGTGTGAATAATTGATTTCTAGTCCAACCAGGCCTCGACTCTGGTATTACATCATGTATTCTTCAAGAAAATCATCCTCTTGAACCAAGACGATACCGATGGTCGAATCTGTTGCAGTGAAGTAGAATAAGAAATATTTATTATAATTGGGTGGCCGAAGCAGAGGGGTAGATGTGAGGGCACGTTTCAATGCTTCGAAAGAGTTTTGAGCAGCTTCTTCCCAATGAAAAGGAATGTCTTTCTTTAGTAAACGCATGAAACCCTTTGCGATCTTGGCATAGTTTGCGATGAAACTCCGTAAAAAGTTATTTTTTCCCTGTAAACTCTGAAGTTGAGGGACTGTGCATGGGGGAGGTAGCTGAACTATTGCCTTGACCTTTAGAGGATCGACCATCAACCCTGTCGTTGAAACTATGAAACCTAGAAAACAACCCGACGTCACGCAAAAACTACATTTGTTTGGATTCAAGCGAATCTAGTAGTAGCGACATCGCTCAAAGATAAGTCAAAGGTGTGTGGGATGATCATCTCTCTTATGAGATCATGATGCTAAATAATAGAGATAAGCCTTGACTATGTGTTTGAGATCATGGAAAGCAAAAGACATGGCTCACTGAAAAGTAGCTCCAACAATTTTTAGACCAAAAGGCATCTTCCGATAAGCGAATGTACCCCACGGACAAATGAAAGCGGTTTTGTTTTGGTCTTCGGGCTTGATCTGTATCTGATTGTATCTCAAAAAACCATCCATGAAATAAAAGACCTCGCAGCCTACACATTCATCAACAATCTGGTCAATAAATGGAGTGGGGAAATTATCCTTTTGACAGGCCTTGTTCAAATCACGGAAGTCAGTACATACGCGAATGGTACCCTATTTTTTGTTGATTGGAATGGGATTTGAAACCCATTGAGTCAATTGGATGGGGTAGATGAAACCATCTTTAAGAATTTTCTCTACTTCATCCTTAATAGTTGTTGCTTTCTCAGGATTAACTGGACGAATATTTTGTCGAACCAACTTAGCGTCAGGATATGTCATGATTTCATGTTCGATGATTCTTGGATCTACGCCTGGCATTTCCTCGTAAGACCAGGCAAACACATTGAAAAATTCTTTAAATAAATCCTTTTAGATTCAAATCTCCTCGAGGGAGTAGTCTGCTCCGAAGGATACATTCTCCATGATGCCAAGGGTTCTGGAGATATCAATAGGTATCATTTTAGCGATGGTTTCCATATTTCCTTCAGCGTAAACTACATGTGTAGCCAAAGGATTGAAAGGAAAAGACCTATCTCCAGTCATAGTCAGAGTGAATTGACCTTCTTCAATTCTTCTTAAATCTAGGAGGAAATATTATCTAGGATGGAGATCATCCCAGGGTCTGTATAGACTAGTCATTGCCTCAATAATCACCTTGTCTAAGGGAAATACTAAGTCTATAGAATCAGTATCGGCGGGGGAACCTTGAGCCCAGATAGGCTCGAGAACTGGATCTAAATCCTGTGCGGGAGTTGGATCGGGATCGGTGGAATCTTACTGGAATATAAAGTACGTAACCTTTGTCATGGACAAAGGCATGGACATGCCATGGTGCCCTATCCCTTCTATTGTGGCTAATGGGGAAGGAATATTCCAGGGATCATCAAAGTAAGTCATACGAAATAACGAGACTTGAAAAATTTCAACCTTAGGCTAGTCGGGGAAAATCGATATGAAATTGACATCGCCGGAAGGAGGTAGGTAATCGAAAGTACCCATCAAAGGTGGGCACAAACCAACCCCTATGTTGACGATTCCGGGTTGAGGGTTATCAATCATCGGGACCATGGATGCCCCTGATAAAGGGTCATGATGGGAGAAGGACAACTGATCGATGGAAATGATCTGACCCTCGTGTGGAAACAACAAGACCCAAAAAACTGCAATGACCACTATATGCATAGCATAGGTCCAACTCCATCCTAACAAGAGATTGTAGTCAAGAGACACATCAACCACTTCAACCTCGACGCACACGGTCTCACCCCCTAACTACACGGGGAAAGAGGGGATGATTCCATGTGGTCGGAAGGAATGATCGTCGAAAGTAGTAAGAATAGTAGGTGATGGAGACAAAACGGGTTCGCCAATGGCCTTCCAACATGCCAATGACATCACACATGTTGAGTTACCCTCATCAACCACCGTGCAAAAAATGTTCTGGGTAAATTTTTTCTTGGTGTAAGCCACTACTATATGAAACGCCATGTTGTAAGGGAGACAAGGTTTTAAGACGGTCGTATCAAGCATGATCATTCCCGGATTAGAAGTCTTAGCAAATCCTAAGGCAACTAATAAAGCCTTTCTCTGGGAAGGAAAACTCTGGAGGACCTCCAAAGAAGACATTGCACATGGGGTTTGAGACAAATCCTCCACCACAGAGTAGTTCTGGGCGACCCTTACATTTGGATTGTGGGAAGCTTTCTTGAACACACCTTTTGGGATGCGTGTCATTATTTCTCCCAACATCTTCTCAATCTGGAGAGGAAGAGGTGGGTTTTCGGCTTCTTTACCCTTCTTAGAGGTGTTTGGAATTTCATAGTCACATGTCCTAGTTTCTTTATCAATGATACCTTTCAACATATACACATTCACAAACGAAGGATTACTCGAAGACGGAGGGGGTCCCTGACTGCCCCCTTTTGCACTCGAAGAGGCTTGAGTTAAATTTTTCCCATGTGGAAATGGGTTTGTTAACACGACAGGATACAATTGTGCCAATAAATTATGGGCCTCTGCAAGCTGAGGGCATAGGTGAGTCATATGGTCTTCCGTGAAAAGATTACACAGATACTTCGAATTCTTCTTTTCTGTGTTTCCCTTGCCATCATTATTGGTAGGTTTCTTATCCCCCTTACCCTTATTTCAATGTTTCTTCTTTCTATCAGGATACTGGGTGGCCTTTGGGTTTGTCGATTGCACACTGTGTACATCCAACATTTCAGTAGGGGGAGCAACCGAACCAGTGGTCTGGCTGGCCATTGTCTGTTATTTTGGAAATTGTTGTAATTGATTTGGCAGCTGATTAGAGGGATTCATTTGCGCTGAACCAACAATACCATCTACATGTGGTCCAAATCTCTATCTAGTCTTTTAAAGTATCGACTGCAGTTCATCTGGAAAAACTTTGTAATGTAAACCAAACTAAGAGTAAATAAGCTCTAGCTGTTGAGCTCTCATTATCGCTTCTTCTTCTTAAAAGACCCTCGACATTTTTCTGTCTTTGGATAGCTAAGGTACCAAAGACTTAAGGAACCACTCAAGAGGGAATGCTGGTGGGACTGGTACTTTTATCAAACTCTTCTAGTGTCTACATTCTCAGATGTGATCTGAGATATGGTCGGCCTTTGTCTTCTCAAAGTTGGCCAACAACTTGGTGTCGACGTCGTATCTCACAGGTAATTGAAAATAGTTTAAGAAAACCATTGCCAATTTGCCAAAGGTAGAGTATCTTGAGTGGTCGTGCTCAATGTACCATTTCGCAACACTCCTGATGAGAGTGCGTTGAAACAAACACAACTGGACGAATTCGTCTCTCAATGAGTTGGACAAGCACCATAAATGGAAGGTAGTCACATGATTGCCTGGATATTCATTAGGATTAGCTTCAAACTTTGGAATGTCTGAAGGAAGCTTGGTTGACATAGGAGGCCAATGAGGATCATGATAGGTGGGGTCATTTAATAACCTTGTCAAGTCTGGAAAGTGCCAAGTTGCTAGAAACGGTAATTTGGGTTGTTGATTATAACTAGGGAAAAAGGAGCCTGGAGTTTGGCTAGCACCAGGTTGCTAGGAAAAGTTAGGTTACTGGCTAGGGTTCTTGTAATAACCATGGTAATGAAAAGCATACGAGTTTTGTTCTTATTGAGATGTCATCGAATGACTCTCGTAATAGGACGTAGAAGGTTGGGCTTGCATTGCATTCCAAGGATTTTGGGAAGGGTTGCCCCTTGCCGATCCAGCAAGCATAGGTCCTGAGACTAGCCCGGGGTTCCATTATCTATGGAAGGGGTTTCCCCTGGTCAGAATACCTAATGAGGGAACTGCTTCATACCACAGATTCGAAGGTCCTTGTGAGGAAGGAATTCTTGAGTGTTCCCCCTGTGCAGGAATAGTACCCTGCATAGGATTTTTTTGTCCATAACTGAGGTTGCCCTCGGTCTAGATGACAGTTGATGACAATGTGTTGTTACAAAACGTGTCGAACAAAGAGAATGACATTGAACCTACCAGAATTATAGAAGAAGGAAGTCCTTGACTAGTTGCTCCAAATGAACTATAGTTTACATTTGACCCAGCGGAGTGCTGGTGAGCACCGCCGAGCGAAGGGGACAAAGGAGGTATATGACCCCTTCCATAAGGGAAATAATTATAGGGAGTTGAAGTGCCCCCCATGGATCCTTACAAAGGAGTGTTCGAGCTCCCTACCCCCAGACGTAAAGTCTGTAGAGTGGAGTAGGAAAGTATAGAGTTTGTATCGAAGTCAGGCATCCCGTATGAGAATGGAGGGCCTGTCACACTCTAGGTGAAAGGAGCAGTGATTGTCGCCATAGATGGAATTGGACTATTGCACGAGGTAGAGCCGGTCGAGACCATAGTGGTCCGGACTGACGATAATTGGTTTGGAGGTTAAAAACCCCCTGTAGTGACAATCATATAGGGAATATGATAATTCCCTAAAGAAGTAGCATCATTTGTCTCCATCGCTACTTGTGACACTAACTGACGCTCGTAAAGGTCAACCTGTATGATGATGGGCATCGATAGATCGGTTATCGGAGGGTTATATGGACCAAGAGATTTCGCTCCAAGGTCAGAAATGGTTGGTTCCTATGGAATCAAATGTTATCTTCTCAGAGATGAGTCGAGAACAGTTTCTTGTGGCTTGGTCTCCTCAAAAGACCCTTGTTGGTCTAGTCTTCATCTTAGTGGTGGCGGGGGTGGCTCTAGATTAACCGACGGTAGGCCAAGAATCGTTCGTGACCAACAGAGATTCTGATCCTCCATGGTGTGAGAATATCAAGTACACACTAGGGATTTCTATTAACATTAAAGACCAGCACACACTAGAAAAAGATCCTATGAGATAAGACAAGAAGATCACTAGCTAGTTGGAAGAACAGTTACACCAACCAACACTAGAGCAACTTACTGTTGCAAGTGAAACTTGAATACGAAAACACCCTCTGAGTATACTTTGAAAAGAGTGGCCTGATGTATACCCTATGTACCACGGTATACCCCCGCAATCACCTGTGTAAGTCACTAAGATAAAGGAAACTAGGTTTCTAGCACGCAAACAGTCACCAGGTGGGTACAGTCGATAGTCGGGTGGACTGCAATGAGTAGGGTATCAAGCCTGAAACCTATCAAGGGTATCGAAAGAAAGTGTTCCTGAAGACGACTAAGGACCTCGAATAGATTCGAGACCCATGAAGCTCCGTAGAAATCCAAACAGCATAATCCCAAGATAATCCCTCTATATGCAGTCCCCACTATGCTTGGTCCAAATTTGGAGGGTTTATCTTCCCTACCTTTCCGCATGCGACCTCGTGTTTAGTCACTGTGTTAGAGGGGGGTCTCGGATAAATTTCACGGTTACTAGAATTTCAAGCACTCCTTAGCATAGACTCCTATGTTTGTTTTTGTAGCCTTGAAGAGTTTCCTCTCCAATCCTAAATCAAGGCTCTAGCCTAGACTAAATTGATGGACCCTACAACCACAAAGTCTAATAACTTTTAATTAAGCGTTAATTTTAGTGGTTGTCTTAAGTCAAAGGGAACATAAGTGAAACCAGTGATGTTCTTTAAGAGATGAAAGAGAAGAGCATAAAATGAAACTGGAAACAAACTACTTCTTCTTCACAAATAAAGATTTGTCAATTTAAACTCTTTAACCAAACTTTTTTGTAACTACTTTCTCAGATATTTAAGAGAAAAACCTAAAACAAGATTTCCCTCGACTATGAGCTACTTACTGTCTTAATTATTCAAATAAAGAACTTAAGATTTTTTTTTTCCTTGATAAATAAAACAACTAACCTAAAGTACTTTTACCAAACAAATTTTTTATTTTTATTTTTTATTGTTTTATGCTTCAAAACAAGAAATTTGAAAATGAATTATTTTCTTTTATTCTAAAGAAAAAAAGGGAGAAATGAAGACAAGACAAGACCAATAAATGACTTCTAGCCCACTGTGGATCACAGGGAGTCACTGAAAATACCAAACAGGCAGATCAGAACAAACTCACAAGCTCGTCTAAAAAACTTGAGAAAGTAAACACAATAAATCTTTGATAAACAAAAGCTATACTGAGGTTAGACCTAGGTTACAGACTGCTATATTAAAGACTAGGAATATATCAAGAAAACCCGTGAGAAGTATGACTTCTGACAGGGAAGAGGATGACTGCCTCTTCTTTAAAAAAGATTTTCTCAACATAGGTACGCTACTGACACTTCAACAGCCTGCGTATGTACATGGGTTGTCTAAAGGTAGGGCGCATATGTACGCATGCAGACCCACTACAGGTCATGTACACATCTATAACTTTCTAAAAAAAGAAAACAACAGTCAAGTTGTCAAGGCATGGAAGACTAGAATCCCTTAAAGATTCAGACATTTACAAAAACTCGAAAAAGGAAATTAAACCAATTAAAATACCCAAAACAAATATCCCCCAAAAAACCCTAGAGGTTTCCCCAGTATGGTCCCCAATTTTTCTATAGCGGGAAAACCCCTTACAGACTACACTAGGGTTCTAAAGTGTAGGCAGAGATAACCGTCTAAAGTCTCCTACTTTTAACAACTATCTCGACACTACCCCACAATCATACATAAAAGAAAAAGTATAGGGATCCGGTAAGCTTACCTTAAAGCCCACGTTTGGTGTCGATCCCTTTGCGCTCATTTGTTTCTCGAATGTAGATCTCCTCCCAAGGACAACCTACATTTACCAAAAGAAAAACAAGAAACTACAAGCATGCATTCCATATATGGGTTAGTGGGTTAGATATCATAAGTAAAATACAAATGAATCATGAAGGTAGAAGAGACCATTTGGCGGGATGAAAAAAGTATTTCTTTATATTAATCTCACAAATTCACTTACAATATGAGACCAACAACTTCTCCTCGAACTCGGTCCTGGGATCCTCTTCATCATGCACCAACTACTTCCATGCATTCTTCTCCTCTTAATTTCTCTCTAGGGAAATGGCAAGGGTTTGCAATGGAGGAAAAAGGAATTCTGATTGAAACTCACAAAGTGGTTGCAAAATATTGGGGCAAAGGGGGAATACTGAAATGGGAAGAGTTTCTTTGATCTCATGCCTCTTGTTGGAAAGGGACCCAACACCTTCTTTTATAGGCCAAAAAGATAGTTATTCAGCTAGGTGACTGGCTATGGGCAGTCAAATGGTTAGGTAACTACCTGAAAATGACTCGTATCCCTTTGCATTTTTTTTTATTTTTCACACTTTTTGTGAGTATAGGCAGGCTGTAATGGTGCAGCAAGCATGTGTATGTGGTCAGTAGTGGTGCAGAGCATGTACATCTTCAAAAAAATGTTTTTTTAGAAGAGTTGTTCAATGATGGCTTGGAAAAAATAGCAAGTAATATGGCTTGATGCCAGGTATGCATGTCTGGTGCAATGTAGGCTTATAAGAGGGTTGAACAAAACAAAACCTTTATGGAGGTTTACCTCTCTGGGGGTTTCTGACCAACTGGTTGTTAATCCCATGAGGGCCCTCATAACTAATTATGACACCTTTGGTATTTTACAGGGAGTCTCAGGCCCCTCTTAGGTGAGGCATACATAATTTAGGAAGGGAGGCCCCTTTCAACCACTTTATCCTATTTGTGTCCATATTGTCCTTTTGTTTATTTTATTTTGGTGTACTCCTTGATTAGTAATTGGCCTTAGGATTTGTTTTTTATATCTCAAGTCTTGAGTCATTGTGGAGTTGGACCATCTTTCGTGCAAGTCTCACTGCTTGTTACAATTACCACTTCATATTGAGTCTTTTCCTTCTAAAAGGCATAAAGTTATCAAATGTGGTACACACACCTCCACTTACTAGACTTGTTATCATACAAGGATTAGTACTGAATCGAGTAAAAAATATACTGGGAGTCCTTCAACTTCCATACCCACTATAGTTAACAATACTCCTTCGACACCTTCAACCACAATGGTTGTAGTGTCGGAGGTTCCTATCATCACTCCTATCCGTCCTATAGTGAATACTCAACCTATAGCCACGAACCCTTTTGGGTCTCTTTGTCACTCACCGAGCTACAATATTCAGCCCATCCCTATGACCTCTAGCCCTTTTTCTTATGGTATGTCAAATTTCACATTGCAATTTTCATCTTCCATCCCAAAATCTAATCCAAATACTAGTATTAGACTTGGGGGCATGGATCCTCCACATACTCCATTTTTTTTTGGTGGTGCTCATATCCCACAAACAACTCCTAAAGTTGGAGGCTTTCATCCTTTTCACCCTAGGTCTAATCCTGGTCCTAATGCTCCTGGATGGAGTAACCAACCTGGTGGACAAGCTATTGCTTATGATATGTATTTTACACCAACCTCCTATGTACTGATTCTGACCAAAAATTTTGGCATGACGAATCCACCTTTATCCTCCGGATTCACACCCGCAGGAGGTCAGTTTCATACCTTGCTAAATCCCCAACCTAGAGACACTCCAACTAGGGGCAATTTTTAGAACCCTCATCATAACATTCCTACTGGAATGGTGCCCAACCAACCCCTCATGAATAAGTTCAGAGGAGGGTCTTACAATGCTTGAAAGGGCCATGGTGCATACCAGAAACCTGGATGGGCTATGATTCCCCAACAACAATCTTTGCAGGGAGCTTGGGGACAAATGCCTCAACTTCATCTCCCTTTTCTGGCCACACTCAATCTTCCAAAATTGTCTAGATTGATGAATGACCCTGTGTGTCATGATCTGACATTCCCCCCCATCCCCACCAATCTTCCTTTAAATATTCCAAAATTTGAAGGAAATACCATTGAAGATCCTGGTGATCATGTCACTACTTTTCACCTTTGGTTCTCTTTGAACTCCCTTAAAGAGGATTCTATTTTTTTAATATGTTTTCAATGCAGCCTCATAGGGGTCACCACGAAATGGAATATAGAGCCACCAGGGGGGACGTACGCAACTTTTAATCAGATGGTTTTAGTCTTCCTCAACCACTTCCAACTGTCAGTTTGTTACAATGTGGTCATATAACTTCTGGTGGCCTTCCATTAAGACAAAGCCACCCATATCTCGAATGGCATCCAGGAGTGGTGTTGGGCACATACCTATTTTGGGGGAAAAGGCATGACATGGAGGAAATACAGTTGGAAGGAAGGCATGCGAGGAGCGCATGCAAGAACATGAGAAAGAAAGACGACTGGTAGGAAAAGTAGTGGATGAAAGGAAAATGCACATGAAGAGGAGGAAAGTGTGCAAGGCCAAGATAAAAGAATACCTAACTATGTTAGGGTTTTGGTAAGATAATTTAATGGATGATGAGCCGAAAATATATATAAATAGATACCTAGGAGGTCTAGGGGGGTGTTTCTGATTATTGAGTGTTAGTTGCATGAGAAGGAGTAACTGGTCTGTAACACATCTGTAATATGATCCAATATTGTAAGCTCTTGAGTTGTAGAGGGTCAGAAGGGTAGATTGTGAGGGTTAGATCACAGGCTGAGGATCCTAGTGTGATCGATTCTGCCTCATAATAGATATCGACCTGACTGAGGATGAGTTGTAAAGTGCACGACGTTGTAGTTATGGAACTACCATAATAAAAGAGCTTTAGATCTAGGTATTTGTGGATATAGCCCAGGAGGGGGTGAACCATGATAACACCTATGTTATTTGATTGAATGTTTGTGTCCCTTTTACTATCAATAAGTAGATGTTAGAATGATGTATGAATGAATTAATGGATCTAAGTTCGCTACATGCATGAATGAGAATGACGGTATATTGCTCTAATAATTAGATAAAATTCGAAATGCACAATTCATAGTTCCCCATTCAGTCCTAGACTGCAAGAATTTGAGCATTGCAGTCACCCATTAAGACTATCTCGGGTGAGACTGCACAGTGCACTCTATGCGTTGTGCTTCCTTCTGGTTTACCAGGAGGGTTGATAGTTTTAGAGGCTTTGTTGGAACCCCAGTAGACCTGAACCTGGGTCAAATCATTTTAAAGGTATAACTAAGATAACCAACCAATAAATGGTTCTATTTCCAGTTGGAACAACATAGGATTGAGTGGATGAGATATGTTGAAGATATGTTAAAAGAATGTTTGATCTATTGAAAAACTGTTAAAAGCATGTCAGATCTGGGACCGAAGTGTCGAAAAGAATGAATATATAGGAGGGAGTGTTTATACCCTGGAGACCCACGAAGGAGGAAATAGAGAGATGGTTTAAAACAAAGGAGCTAGAGTTTGCACGACAAGATAACAAAAACCCTGGAGTAACACCACACAAATATCTTGAGAAATATGTGTTTCTTGATCTGCATGAAGTATTTTTCTGTGATTTTCCACACTTATTGTAGGAGTGGATATTGATGTTAAAATACAACCTCACAACAAATCGGATCCAATAGTTAGAGTGGAACTTAGTTCATATCATGTAGTTACAACAAGTGAATAACAAATTCACCCTTGTAGTAGATTTTTGGCTCGACAGTATTGTAGCAGGCTTTATAACAGAATTTGCAGTAGATATTGGGAAGTCGTACATTGCAACAAAGAAAGATTTTCTACGCGACCCTCGAGGAAGGTATATTAGATGGTTGTATACTTCTATTAAGATATTTCTCTATAACAAAGGTGTAATGACAATGGAGTCAGATAGCTAAACTTCCCTGCATGCATGGGGGAAGGGGGGAAGCACTGAAAGAAAAAGGAGAAATGGAAGGAGAAGGGGATAAAGGAAAGAAGGAGGAAGCCTTGGACTGAATCATAATGGATGACGACCATATCAAGAATATCATGGTGAAAACTAGAAGGACATGTAGTGGAGTACCCTACCAATACAAGGTGAACACTAGGAAGAGAGTCGTAGCCGCAAGGGAAGGCTTGGAATGTGTCAAAGAGGAGGTAGAGGATCTATGGGCTGCAGAGAATATTAAGGAAATCATGTGCGTGACATATGAGAGGAATACGAGAGGGCCAAGAGCGGGAATAGAAGGCAACAATCCTATCCATATTAATGTCAGTGTTGAACCCATAAACCCATGTGAAACTAACAAACCAAGAAGAACACCATCATTTAGACAATCAAATTTTGGTAGAAGGAAGACAACATGAAGTACATCTACACAAGGAACAACAACTGGGGGAGCCAGTTCGGAAATCATTAGTCAAGTATCTACACCGTGCATAGGTAGTAGTTCAACATTCAAAATGGCAGGACATGATACCACCATTCGGTTACCATAATTTTGAGGAGAGGCACCAGAAGACCCTGAGAAACACTTGTTTATTTGTGAAAAGCTTTGGGAAGAAAAACATATCATTGATGAAGACAATAAACTTGTGTAGCTAGCTATCATGCTAAGAGACTGTGCACTAGACTGGTACATGAGTCTATATGTAAATAGTGCACTAGGGACAACAAGGATACTGACCGATGTCAAGAAATTACTAATTAATGAGTTCCAGAAGCTGAGCTCATAGGATCAATACATGAACAAGATTATAGAAATCCGACATAAACGAGGAGAATCTGTCTGGGAAATTGACCAACGATTTAAATGTTTGAAAGGGAAATTGAGGTATGTCATGACTGACATGAAACATAGGCATCTGTTTGTGAATTCTTTGTTACCACACTTGAGATACCCACTTAGACAAAATAAATTCCAATCTCAAGAAGAGGATCTGTAGGAAGCCTTGCAAATGGAGGAGAGTCACTACCACAAGATAGTTCTAGCTATAGAGGAGTTGAAGGAGGATCTGAAGAATCTTACCTTCCAACTCAATCAGAGTAAGGGCAAGGACAAGAGAGAAGTTGTTTGGTGTACCACATGTCAAACATAAGGGCACCATAAGAACGAATGTCCAAAATTCATGTAGTATATGGAAACAAGGATGCCAAATCCATTGCCGACAGGAGGACCTTGGTATGAAATTTGCAAGATGCTCGAGCATGATCCATATCATTTTCCTATGATGGATAAATACTAGATAGTACCAAAGAATGCATACTATACTTTTTGCAAGTCTGTAGGGGACGATGACAAAGACTACAAAACCATGGATCTGATGAGGGAAAGGTTGTCAGATACATATAGGGTGCAAGACGAAATGATGACAGGGAAAGTTTCACCTCTATTTAATCAGGCACCACCACAGTATAATAATGTGCTACAACAATATAACAATGCACAGTCGTAGTATAATCCTATGCAATATAATCAGGTACCTCAATACAATACATCGCGCAGAGATCACGCTGGGTATAGAGGAGGAGGACGAGGCAGAGGAGGCTTTGGATGTGGAAGAGGTCGAGTAGTGTTCCATAACTTCCAACAACCATGGCACTATGTAAGAGAATGTACACTACCACCTGCGACATGCATGTATTGTTGCACAACAAATCATGATACATAGGATTTCACAACACTATTGGGGAAGATAAAAGAAAAAGGGAATTAGAAAAATCCGAATGTACAGTGGATATCTACATAAGATATAGAATATGACAGGAACATCAACATAGTGACGTGTAGAGGTTCTAAAACATGAGATGATGTGGCTAAACAAAAACCAATACAACACTAGTGGATTAAGAAGAATACTGAGTCACCCAAGCGATTTGATGGAGGAAAGGAGAAGGAGACTTTTAAGGAGGCCAAACAAGAATTTATCAATTAGAATGTTGTATCTACATCTACCATGCAACATACTCAAGGCATCCCAACGTATGAAATGTCGTCATCATTGGACCATACCAGTGAAATCCACCTAGGAAACCAGGTAAGTTGGATTAAAAATTTCCTGCAATCATGTATTGAATTATTTAAGGATCCATCATCTATTATAATATTATAGAATATGTTAGATAGATGTACCACAAAATCTGAGGGAAAATTAGAAAAAAGGACAATCAATCACCTCCATGCCAGAAGGATAACCAACAGAGAGTTTAGATTGAATGCCAACATCAGATATTTTAACATGGGGGGTGTGATATTAGATTTTGTATCTGAAGTGAATGTATTACCCAAAAAGACATGGAAATGCATGGGAGAACCTACCTTAGGATATTCACCCGTCCAACTAAAGTTAGCAAACCAACACAAAGTTCTTCCAATAGGGAGGCTAAAAGGAGTGATAGTATACCTGGATTGAGTGCGCACTAAGGTAGACTTCAAAGTGATCGAAATCATGGATGAAACAACACCATATCCAACGTTACTTGGATTGGATTGGGAGTTTGAAAATCATGAGATAATCAACCTAAATACTAGGAAGATGAAATTTGAGTCAAGAGAATACAGGGTTATCATGCCCTTAGATCCATTTGAAGCCGAAATATTTGTGGAACCAACATGTTTAGATCTAGAAGAAATTAACTAGTTGTACCGGACCACCACGCACATTGAAGATTAAATTAATCCAACTGTTGATGGTGTACTTAGCTAGAGAAGTATCACTTCATGTTATTTTGATTTAGAAATAGGTCTAGAGAATTGGAAGAAGTGCCAACATGAGGTTTCAACTTGAAGATGTGCATGAATAAACTGTGAAGTAAGGTGGGTTGGGACAAAAATCAGAGAACCTCCAAGTTTCCATGGAATGAATGACTTGGAAGAATTCCTAATGAGATATGAGGAGGAAGTGTCAGACAACTAGATATTGTTAGATCTCAACATCGCTCTTAAGGCTACACCTGCAATATGGTGGGGCACACACAAAGAAAGAATCAAGGACTGACACCAATGTAAGCGGTTACTGCGCATTAGGTTTGGTGTAGAACAAAGAAGCAACCAAAATCATAAATATGATGGACAGGGGGAACCCATGGAATACTTGGAGAAGTGCAAAGCGTTGTGGAAAATGACATCCCAATAGGAATGGCCTCATCATTTTGTACACACATTAGAGGGCATCCTAGCAAACTGGTATACATACCAGGAAATGTGCAGAGGAACTATGAGATGGACAGTACTACAACAAAACTTTATAGTCACTTTCTCATTTGAGAATGAGAACCCTAACATAGATGTAGAACTTAAACAAATAAGAGGAGCGATATTCATTAAGGGCCCAAAATTTGAACTCATAATAGAAGAACAACAACAGAACATACAGATAGTGAAAGAACTGTTGTCATGCTACCATGTGCAGGAAGAAGTACCAGAGGAAGACGATTCGTGCAATATTCAGATTGAGGACGTTGAAGGTGAAAGAGAAGTGGAAGGTCCACCTCTAGAATCATAAGTAATTGATGCGTCGATCAAGGTGAAGAAAGTCAACATTGGGACAATTGAGAATCCAAAAATGGCCAGCATTGGAGACTAGTGGGACGAGAAAACAATGGAAAGGATAACAGAGTTACTGCACGAGTACAGTGACCTGTTCTCAATGATCTTCATAGAAATGAAAGGTATTGTAGGAGAACTTGGAGAGATGAAAATCTCTCTCAAAATGAAGGCAAGACCTGTCAGACAGAGGCCTTATAGATTGAACCCCATATACAAGAAGAAAGTAAGAGAAGAAATTGACAGAATGTTGGAAGCATGAATCATAGAACTAGTAGAAGAATCAGAATGGATAAGACCCATGGTAGTTGAGAATAAAAATCTAGGAGGCATAAGAATCTGTGTAGATCTGAGAAAGCTCAATGATGCTTTCCTACATGACCCCTTACCTACACCCTTTATAGATGAAGTCCTAGAAACTGTGGGAGGTCAGGAAGCATACTCATTTACCGATGGATTCTCAGGCTACCACCAAATCAAGATAGCACTAGAAGATCGATACAAGACTACCTTTGTGAGAGAATGGGGATCCTACTAGTATAGAATCATGCCTTTTGGACTGAATAATGAACCAACAATGTTCTCAGAGTATTCATTGCTTCCTTCAAAGAATTTGTCCATCAGTTTCTAGAGGTATATTTGGATGATTGGACAATGAACAACATGTTGAAATATCATGTAGAGTTGTTGAGTTTGATGTTAGAAAGATGCAAGCAATGCCAAATATCCTTGAACATTAAGAAGTGTGTATTTTGAAAACCCTTCAGAATTCTATTGGGTCACATAGTATGCAGACAAGGTTTGATCGTGGATCCTGCAAATATTGTAGTAATTGTGAACTTACCACCATCAAAATCAGTGTGCCAAATGAAAGCCACATTGTAACATACATTATATTACAGAAAATTTATAAAGGGGTATGCACAGATTATGGCACTGATGGAGAAATTTCTCAAGAAGGATACTAAATTCCAGTGGAATGGGAACTATCAGCAAGGGTTAGACACCCTGAAGGAGAAGATGGTCACATCACCCATCTTAGTCTTTCCAGACTGGGAGAAGACATTCCATGTGCATGTAGATGCATCAACCATATCCCTGGGATCTATTCTGGTGCAATGAGGAGCACGGGATTTGGACCATCCCAAAGCATTTGCAAGTAAAAAAATGTCAGACTCCAAGCAGAATTACAACACTATAGAGCGAGAAGGTTTGGAAATGGTGTATGAACTTCAAAATATGAGGCATTACCTACCTGGAAAACATTTTAAGATGTTCACAGATCATTCAACCCTTAAGTATCTAGTCAACAAGCCATTGTTGGGGGGGAGAATATGTCGATGGTTACTGTTGTTTCAATAATTTGACTTTGAAGTCATAGTTAAACCAGGGAAGCTGAATGTAGGACCTGATCACTTGTCAAGGGTTTCCAATGGAGAGGAGACTACAAACTTAGAGGATACCTTCCTTGATGTACATTTATTTTCAGTCCAGGTCTCAGATGATTATTTTGCTAAAATTATTGAGTATTTAGGTACAAGCACTATGCCACAGGAACTTAACATCGCACATAGGAATAATTTGGTTGTCTGAGCATCTGATTACCAGTTGATTGCAGGGAAATTATATAAAATGGGGGAAGACGACATCTTGATAAGGTGTGCACTAGAACATGAGAGGACTAGGATATTGACATAAACCCATGAAGGAATAGCAGGAGGACACTATGTAGGAAAATCTACCGCACAGAAAGTACTATGCGTAGGATTATGGTGGTCAACTATTCATCGAGATGCAAAGGAATATTGCCAACAATGCGACATTTGTCAGAGGGTTGGAAAACCAAACAGAAAGGATGAGATTCCCTTACACCCATAGGTAACGCTACAAGTGTTTGAAAAATGTGCTATTGATTTTGTTGGGCCAATTCACCCACCCACAAGAAGGTCAGGCACAACAATACATCATTACTGCGAAAAAATACTTCTCAATATGGAAAGATGCAACACCAGTTAAATATTGCAACACATAAACAACAACACACTTATTGTTTGAACATGTGCTCACCAAATTTGGATGCCCAAAGATTCTGATGAGTAACCAAGGCAGTCACTTTATCAATAGCACTGTCAGAGCTCTAACTAAAAAATTCAAGTTCTACCATTAGAAAACTATGCCATACCACCCTCAGGCAAATGGAACAGTGGAAGCCTTCAACAATATTCTAGAGAATTCCCTAACCAAGATTTGAAATGTCAATAGGGATGACTAGGATTCAAAGATACCAGTGGTACTATGGGAATATAGAAATACCTATAAGAATTTGACAGGGAAGACACCATTTAGATTGGTATATGGACTAGAAGCAGTGGTTCCATTATAATTCTTCATACCAAGTTGGTGTGTCATAGCAATTACAAACATGACAGAGTGAGGCTCAGTACAAGAAAGGTTAAGCTAGCTGATGAGCATGGAAGAATATAGGATTATAGCAGTATTTCACCAAGAATTCCAAAAAGTAAATGAAAAATATTGGCATGACTGAAATATCAAGAGAAAAAGGTAAAAGGAAGGAGACCTACTCCTACTGTATGACAACAAGTTTTTGCAACATCCAGGAAAGTTCTGAATGCATTGGTTGGGACCATTTGAATTCAAGACTGTGACAGACAAAGGAGATGTACAGTTGAAGGATTTGGAAGGAACATAATTGAGGGGAATGATCAATGGGAGTCGACTAAAGTTGTACAAGGACAATCAACCACCCGCAACTTGAAATTTATGATGCAGTAAGAACAGGAAAAACAAGTCTGCGCGGAGGTCAGCAAGTCAGTGTGACAAAAAAGAAAAGAGTCTGTGCACGTAGGTCATCGAGTCAGCGTGATGAAATAAGAATATTGTGCCAGAAGAAAATGGTATCTAATCCAAGGACTCCGTGCATGCAAAAATACCAACGGGACAGGAAAAGGATCGATGGTCGGTAAACGTGACAATTCAAAAAATGATGTTTGTGTAATTCAGGAGCCAATTGGCAGCGACTATTGAAATTGTGACAAACACATGACAGTCCGTACACAAAGTTAAATAACTTAGTGTGACGGAAAGGGAGAAGTCTGAAAACATGGCGCACAAGACAACAGTTAACAAGTACAAAGTTACCATGCATAGAACACACCACCAACAGTTAAAAAGGGATAAATGTTAGTGCGGAATAGTTGTCACTTCGTCGTCCAACTATAAGGTCAAAAAAGAGGGGAAAGAAGATCATTGCATTAATTTCTAAGGATAAGAACGCAGAGCTGAGAGAAAGAGTGATAGAGAAAGACTTCAAGCTAGCATCCATTGAGTTTGATGATTTACAACCAAAATCTCATCACAATGTCACCACCATGATTTGGAGAGCCAGGGAGGGCTGACCGGAACACAAGAAGTACTGCTTGGGTGATAGATTCAAGGGAGAAAGAGGTACCCATAGTGGTGTATGTGGATGAACTCCACACACTCGAGTATGAAGAAAACTAAGTGACAATAGAGGAGGAACATAACCTAGTGTAGTAGGCTGGGCATCTAGAGGAGGACACAGAGAGAACTAAATATGACACATCGAGGGGACCAGGGCCATGACAGGATTAGCAAGTCATGGGTTCAATACCACAGAGCCACGAACCAGAAGTAGGACAGGAAGAAGTACACGAGGATGTACCAGAGGTGGGGGCCTCATCCCCATAAACCAAATGGAAGGGTCATTCTGAAAGTAACATGCATGGAGGGTCACAACCAAAAGTAGAAGGGACCCTGGTTCTGCCGAAGATTCCGAAAGGGGTGCACGTAGATGATGACATGGTCAATGGAGTGACTTCCATGAAGTACTGTGACCATGACGTGGTGGATGTCACCAAATTTCTAGAGATGGTGCCCCAAAATTACCTAGAAAGTAGGGGAGAAGGCTCATCAGGCATGCCACTCTTAGAGCTGACACAATGGATTCTTGGGCTCTATAACACTGACATCATGAACTTACTGGATGTCCCATATTTTGGGTGGGGAAAGAACATAAATGCCTGCTTCAAGAAACTGCTTGCACGAGTGCATGGAGAGATCTTGTGGATGAATAGGTCGGTGCATATCATTGTGGACCTCATCGCAGTAGTCACGGGGCTACCCAGAGATGGGGAAAATACAAAACAGTACTTGGAGGATAAATCCAGAGCCAAGTCCATCTTATATGAGATCAAGGCCAAGTATGGTGCGGAGTGCAATAACAGGGGCATTGGGATCAATGACATCAACGATCCTGTGACAAGGTTTGCCACCAGACTCATTAGAAGCAAATTGATGTGCAAGTTCCACAAAGAGGAAGTATAGACTAGTGTGGTCATCGCCTCCATGTAGTGTGCAAAGGGGATGTTGATGAGCTAGGCCCAATACCTATTGAACTCATTTTTAGAGGACTGAAGGACACACAGGATTGGAGATCTGAGTTCCACTACTCATGGTTACTCATCCTCATTGGCTAGAAGGAACCAATCTACAAACCGTATCTGGAGAGACTAGGGAAGTGGGGTGAAACATGATATGTATCATTATTCAACATCATAGACCCGAAGATAAAGAAGACAAATATTGACACATTTGCAAGGTATTTCACAGAAATGAAGGACCTCATTGCAGATACATGATGCATTTCACCGGAGACTGTCCAAGAGTTCGGATAGGTTTCTAACTTCAGGGCAACACGTCATAGGTTATGGCTACAAGAAAAGAGAGACACAGCCAAGGAATGGATACAAATCAACTATTGTGTGACAACAAAAGAAATCCATAGAGAGTTCCAGGAGTGGCTTGAATAATGGAAGGTACTGGAGATTTCAACTGCAATACCAAGATCACAAACTTAGATGCAGGGAAAACCAGCGCCAATGCACCAAATAGGAACCAACGAGGTCGAAACCAAAAAGAGGAGTATGCAAGGCCAAGAGGGGGGAAGCACCCCAACCAAGAAGAAACCTATAACACTAAACATATTACCAAGAGGTTCTACACAGGATCCACTGTGCGCAAAACAACCACCAACACATTTAATAGAAGAAGTGCACATAGAAGAAACAGGAACATGGACACAAGAGATCCCTGAAGAGGAATAACTAGGGACAGGAACCCAGGAGATTCCTGAGGCAGAAGAAACGAGTCCAACCACTATCAGAGATACTCAGAAGCCCACTAGTCTTGATCCATCAAACACCCAAGGGAAGCGGCCAGTAGAGTAAACTGGTGGTGTCCGAAATAAGGTGAAGGCCCACAAACCACAATGCTATATATCACTAACCCTAGATAATGTGGAGTTAGTGGCGAAAACAGTTGAGTAAATATTGGCTGAGGTGTGGGAGAATGTGGAGAAGAACAGGGTTGTAATTGCATATAAAGTGTAAGAAGTAAAAACTACATTGGAGAAACTAAAGATTGGGGTAGCACAAGAACCAAAATAAACAACCATGTAGGATAAGGAAGGTGTTCTAGTACCTAAAAGAGTGAAATTTATAGTGCAGGGGAGCACTAATTTCATCATCACGCTTGCAATGATGTTTCTTGATGAAGAGATGGCACAAAAACACCTAAAGGACATTGAAGCATTGGACGTGGCATTGGCCAAGATTCCAACAAAGGAACTGTGTAAACTTTAGGTAGGCATTGCATAGGAGATTCAGTCTAGAGAAAGAGGGGACACGACAAATATACAGGTAGCCCAGGAAGAAAACATCACGATGAAGGAATCCCTCAACCTTGAAGTGCAACAGAAAGAGAGAGTGCAACAAAAAGTGGAGGATGTGGAAAATCAGATCCACATACTATTTCAAGCCATCCTCGATAACACAAATGAGGAAGCAGGGTATTTGGAAGAGAAGTTGTGAAGGATAGAGAATACTATACAACAATATAAAGATAAAAGTAACGAGATGGAGGAGCAGGTCACACCCACTACTCCCCGAGAAGTGAGAGCATAGTGAGAACAGAGAGGCAACACTAGTTGTTGAGGACATCGACCGAAGCATATAGACAATCACTGATCTTTTAGAAAATAGCGTACATTTGTGGACTCACCTCCTAGAGGATGGAAGACTCCAAGAACTACAAGATAAGGAAAAAAATCTCCATGCAACATTGTCGGAGGTGAAGCAACGATAGAAAACAATGTCACTGTCAAAGAAAATCAGGACTTCCACCGAAATGAAGGCTTTGTAGTTGGAAGAGAAAGATTTGCAAGGACAAAAGACAACAAGACAGGCACTATTGGAGCCCCTGCAAGAAAAGGCAGAGTAGATGGTCATGGAGAGCAACGCAGCTAAGAGGATCATTGAACAGATCAGGTCCAAGGGAGGAGATTGTTACACATCGAAATTACTCACTTCGATAGTTTCACAAGTGTTAGAAAAACAGGACCGCAGAGCAATAAAATAAAACAAATGTGGAAACAAAAAACAGAAGATACACAATACAAGAGAGACACAGATTTACGTGGTTCACCCAGTGTGGGCTACGCCCACCAGAGAAATTGCCAGGTCCTTTCTTTATTATTATCCAACAAAATGAAGGGATACAACCTACAACAAAACCCGCTGTAACTTCCTCTTCTTTCTCTCACAGTCTCCTCTCTCAGAATACAATACTCACTAACCTACATAGACACAATCCATTTCCCTCATAAAAGAGGGTTTCCTTCTAGGGAAAAAAACCCTAACATAATATCTATCATTAGATCTGCGACCTTATAATGAACAGTCCAGATTTACAATGAAATTACAATATACTTTTACAAGGCAATTTTTGCTTCGGGGGCTTTGCCCCCAAACCCCTACTGGGGGCCCGCTTGCCCCCAGACCCCCCAGTCGGGGGGATAGCCCCCTTTGCACTCCCCCGCATGGAAGAGTGTACATACTTATGGGGTGTAAATACTTCATGGGGTATAAACACGACTGAAAGTAAAATACCTCTAAATCAGGAAGATAATCAGGCTCCATAACCAACAATCTTCCACTTGGAGACTGATCACAACAACTCCATCGTTGTTGTATATGCTGGACTCTGAACCTTCTTGGACTTGGCAAATTTCTCATCTTCATATTCATTCCTGAAGACCAACTAAAATTGAGCAGGAACTCAGTTTCTCCCTGGTTACTCCCTTTGTTAACATGTCTGCAAGATTCTGGCTAGTGTGTATATTTTCCAACTTCAATTGTCCATCTTCCAAGGTGGATCATATGAAGTGGTACCTCAACTGTATATGCTTAGTCTTCGAATGGAAGGCTGAGTTCTTTGCAAGGTGAATGGCACTTTGACTGCCACAGTACAACCTGTTGTTCTCCTTCTTCTTTCCCAATTCCTCCATAAACCTTTGTAGCCAAATCATATCTTTACTAGCCTCTGTAGCAACAACATACTCTTCCTCTGTTGTTGAAAGTGAAACAACCTTTTGCAGTTTCGAAATCCAACTTACTGTTGTTCCACCTATAGTAAAAACATACCCTGTGGTTCTCCTCCTACTGTCGTTATCACCTGCCATATCTGAATCAACATATCCCTGTAGAAAAGTGTCTGAACCTCCAAAACGTAATGCATGTGTAGTAGTACCTCTCAAATACCTGAGAATCCACTTTACTTCCTCCCAATGTTCTTTACCCGGATTGTTCATATACCTGCTCACAACTCCCA
>SNQJ01S0011235.1:1764-14884 GCA_010110895.2 Picea sitchensis | reverse complement strand
CCCCGCGTGGAAGAGTGTACATACTTCTGGGGTGTAAATACTTCATGGGGTATAAACATGACTGAAAGTAAAAGACCTCTAAATCAGGAAGATAATTAGGCTCCACAACCAACAACAAGTGTTGTCATTATAAGTGTCACAAGTGTCGCATTTTTCTCACAAGTGTCGCAAGTGTCAAAGAAATCATACTGCCATGATGCCTATGTTGTGCCTATAACGACATGATAAGGACACTTGAAACACCTCAAATATTTGATTTAGAAGAAGAGAAATGAGTCAACAGGCTTATGAACCTCTTGCCATTTGAAAGCACCCAAAAAACTGAGATTTTGGAGGGGAGCACTCCCCTATACCTCTCTCAGGAGTGTTGGCACCCCCCTATAAGCTATCAGGGAGAATTATAACACTCATTTTCCCTTTTGCAGGAGCACTCCTACCCTTAGGAGTGTTGGCGCTCCCCTATACATTACTAGGGAGCGTTATAATGCTCTGAGTGCCTTTTTGAGGTAGTGCTACCTATTCTGGGAAGTAGTTGATTTGTTGAGAAGAATGGGGGAAGGATCTTTTCACTCTTAGAAGGAAGTTGGATTTGAATCCTCAATCAAGCCATGATCTTAGGACATATTCCTAACTGAAGGAGGAAAATCCTCAACTCACCCCAAAGATATCTCAAGTTGTTAATCCTCTCCAAGGCTATATAAGCAAGCTTTCTCACGGTGAAAGGGGAATGGAAAGGGAGAATCACACCAAATTTATGATCTTATAACTGGTGTTGGAACATAGATGATTTGGAAGCAAGAGACGTATGATCTCATAGGGAGCAATTGGTGAAGGTATTTTCATTCAGATCATGGATCTTTTAAGCAAGGGGTAGACAAGGAGGACTTGACGAAACTGCTGCAATCCATCTACGGCTGTAAGTAATGTTTTGTCTTCATTAATATAATTTTCTTGGCCTGTTTCTTTCTAATTCGTGTTCAATATCACATGAATCTTTCTCTTTAGTATATAGATATATTTCAGACTAATGTTGATAGAGTAGGAAGTGGTCGTACTTTGTTTGTCTACAGGATCCAACGAGGAGCGAAAGATTGGAGCTCAACTCGAGTCATGCAGGGACAAACGTCGATTAAAGGTATTTCTCTTCTCCTTCCTTATTAGACACTATTCCACCTAAATATAAAAGGAAGTCAGTGACCATGATAAGCACTTTCTATCTTAGAGTTAAGAGTCTAGCTCTTTGAGGAGATTTACCTGTCCGCAGGGAGATTTTCCTTCAACAGAAACTGGCGACTCCACTAGGGAATCGAATTGGAAATTTTGGTTTTGATTTTTCCTCATAGACCTTGTCTTAACCTTTGATGGTTTTCAGACCTTGTTCACCCCATTTGTTTGATTTCATATGCTGATTTACTCTTTACCCCATCACATTCTGCTTGACTGTCAAAAGTTGACTGAAATTTTGGGTTTTTGGACACTTTTATGAGTTTTTTAAGCCTAGTGCCCCTGTGCCCATGTTAGCAGAGTACCAAAACTCCTTGAAGGTGATGGATAGATATTTATAGTGCTCTAGTGTCCCTTAAACCAGAGCACCAACCCCTTTTTTCACAAAATCTCTTCAAAAATTGCATCATTTGGAGGTCCAAACCCTGTTTTTACTTGCTGAACTGCTTTGTGATTCAATGATTCTTCCTTTGACCTTTGACATGCTTCCTTCTGATAAGTAAACACCTTTTTGTTCAGATTTTATGCCCTTCTTCCTTATTTTTGAGTTTTTGCTATTGAGAGCTTGAAATCAATCTGTTGTTTTTTCTCTCCTATCCGACTGAGCAGGAACTCTAGTGAAGGACATCTGAAGTCTGTGACTCTTCTCACTTGGTTTTTTGAGGTCATTGTTCTTAAACATATCTCTTTTGTGTGAATTTTTTAATTTTGCATTGTTATTTTTGTTTTTTGTTTGCTTCTTGTTTCAATCACAGCAAGAGGGTGTGTGTTGTGTGTGTGAAATCTGATCATACTTGTCTGAATCTCCTTTATCTGAAAGGATAGTTGGTAGGAGATTTTTTTTTTTTTTTTGCATTGAATTAGTCATCATTCGCATACAAATGAAAAAGACACATTTTAGTGCTTGATTTTCATATTAGAAGGAGTTTTTGAAAATGTTTTAGCATTGCATTGGATTCGATTGAGAACCGATTGATTGAAGACGTTTCATATTAGTGTTTGAAAGTGAAAACAACTCCTTCTCTTTCCCTTAAATAGGCGTTCATTGAAAATAAATGATTGCTTATCATATTCTATGCATTTTTTTGGGCATTGAGTCATCATTCCATTAGTTTTACTTTCGAGCACCCTTTGAGTAAAGAATAGCTATAAAATGAACGCTGATTAAAAACTATCTAGAACACTTTTTTTTTTATTATCTTCCACCAACAGTAGACTAGGGTTAGCACTTTGGATTAGGCTGTGAGTACAACTCTCCAAAGTTTTCAAAACAAACATTAGCATCCTGAGTTAGGGAGAGTCAAATCCAATCATCATATTGGTTTTCTGGGATCCCCCTCTCACACAGGGGTTACACAGGAGGTCGCATTCAGGTGAATTATGGAGATTATCCCTCCGTGGTTCAACTGTTGGTAGTGGTCGAATCGTATATTGGGGGTCACTAGAAGGTATACCCATGATTATGTGTGGGAGCCTTTCGGGTTGATTTCGAACTTGTTATCCTACCCATACGTTTCAGATCAGACTGTCGACTGTACCCACCCAGGGACTCACTGTGAATTGGCATCTTTAGTTTCCATAATATTTAGGTACTTACACAAGGTGACGGTGAAGAGAAGTCTCACTGTACCTGGAATAGACATTGGTCAGACTCACTCGGGCTCTTTGGAGGGTAAATCCACAATTACTGCGTGGAATATTGCACCAAGGTGAAAGTCCGTTAAGCAGGTCGCCATTGTAACTGTTCCACCATATCCCAGCCCCTTCTCGACTTGATCACGTGACGTTGGATTTCATCACCAACTAGTACGGTCATCGAGAGAAGTTTTGTCTGCTTGGTTGATTCCTAGATTTTATTAGCGCATGCTGTTTATTTTTCTTAGTTGGCCCTAGATTTTCAATGTGTTTTGTCATTCTCCACAATTGAGCCCGTAGATGATAAAGGTATTCTCCGATCATGTAGGATGCAAGGGATACCTCCAGAAGGTTATCAACCCTTACCTCCTAACCCTCCAGAAGACAACTACCGTAGAGAGGTAGAAAATCAATCTGACGCTGGAAGTGTTATTTCTCCTCCATTAGATAACTTAGAAGATGCTTTGGTCACGGTTGAAAATCCCACCACACTTGTGTCGGTAACTCCTCTCGAACCACTTTTGGTTCATTTAGACTACCTTGGGAACGTCATAGATGAAGAAGTCCCACGATTACCGAAGAGGATCTTACCAAAACATATATGGGATCCACAGAACCAATATTTGGTGATGAGTATAGGACTCATGTTCATCCTAGCACCACAGTAGAAACCAATCCCACACCTGCTCGTTCTGTATGGAGGATGTCATCGGGATACGATCTCTATGAACATTTCAAATCTATTCGACAACCCTTTCATCCTCATGACCCTCCTAGTGAAACATGACCATTCGGTCAAACCATGAATCACCTAGTCGATCAGGTTATTCACCCTACTGCTACACCAACACAAGTCCATCCTAATGCAGGACTCATCCCCAAAGCACTTCAATCTCTATCCCTATTTCTACAAGCTTTTACTCTACAGCTCCGCATGTTCCACATGATCCTACTGGGACATCTTCTTACCCGAGAACACATACCCCTGTTGGCCAAATACATCTGGCTGGATGGAAACCACCATCCAACATACCTTTCCCTCCTGGAGGACTACCTTTCCATCACGGGCCTACCCCTCCCGGGGAACAACCCCCTGTTCATGCTCCTCCTGGAGGGCAACCTCCATTTGCCAGTCAAACCCTGGTCATACATCCACCGCTGGTAAGGGGGCAACCTTCGTTTGTTAGAAAACCTTCACAATACTAGGGAGTATCTTCAGGAGGCACTTTTACCCAACCCCACGTTGGGGGGCACTTGTATAATAACCCACTAGGAGGAGTATCCAATCCTATCCCTTTCGGAACATCTTACGGGCAATCTTATCCGAGTGACATCCAAAACACCACTTGGAGTTCTCCGGGACCACAATCGTATTCTCCTCATGGGCCTCATGTGTATCTGCCTCCGAGATCTAGTCCTTACCATTCTTAAGGGAAAAATGTTTATCCTCCTCACGGGCAAATAAATCACCTGGCCTATAATGTTCAGAACCCACCGGGTTATGCCAATGCTTCTCATACACCATCGAATCCTTCTTATCATGGCTAGCAAAAACGTATGTAGGAGGACCTACAGGTTACTACTATCCAGCTAAGCCAGTCTATGGTCCTACTAGTGTTCCTATGCCGCACCAGTATCATTCGCAAATTAACTGACAACGACCTTTCCTTGTGACTCTGGATCTCCCATACTTGTCTCGGTTAACTAATGATCCTATCTCTCATTCACCGGTTTGGCCAGTCATTCCACCTAAACTTCCTTATGATATTCCAAAATTTGATGAAAACCCTGGCGAAGATCCGAACAACCATGTGATGACTTTCCATTTGTGGTGTTCATCAAATTCCCTCATGAATGATTCTATACATTTGCGTCTTTTCCAGCGAACACTTATCGGTTCAGCAGCAAAGTGGTACATTGAACTACCACGTGCTTCTTTTCATGATTTCAATTCCCTTGCCATGTCTTTCCTCACGCACTTTCAACTGCCTATTCGCTACGAGACGGGTACTGAACTCTTGACCTCCCTTCATCAAACTAACTCTGTGCATATCTCTGACCATATTCATGAGTGGAGGCGATGGCGAAGGATGATCAAGGCAGTCATTCTCGACATACTATTGGCGGAATGGTTTACTAAATCACTGTTACCCCCAATCGCTCACGATGTTTCTATGGGTGGTGCAGTCATAGAGGAACAAGCCATTGCTCGGGTTCAGTACTTAGACTTGGTTTATTCCCAATCTGGTACTTTGTATGATTTTCTTCTAAATGTTGCTCGAGATAATATCGATCCTTCTAAGACATCATCCTCATCTCATGCAGATGGTGTTATTGGTTCCGTAAAAACCCAATCTTTTTCCAAATCAACTACACCCTCCTCTACCTCCCCCCAGACTCAGATCTCCGAGGTGAATGCAGTTCAATATGCCCCTTCACAGCAATCCGGAGGTAAGAAGAAGACGAAAAATAAATCAAAAAATAATAATGAACAACCCAAAAATCAAACACCTGCTACCGAAAAGTAACCACAACGGAAACTGAAATTCCTGTGTATCATTTGTGGTGATGATCACTACACTCGAGATTGTCCACTTCGCAATGAAGTGGCCAAAATTTTCCAAGGGAAGTCACAACCCGCTGTGCTTACTCAAGCTTTTCCACAACAACAATCCATGGTTGCTCAAACCCCCTCTCCTGGGGGCAGGTCTAGCGATCCTAATGATGAGGCCTCGTCGAGTGAACATATTTATATGTTTAATGGGATCAATTTGACCACTCACTCTAAGACCTACGACACACCAGGTAACCCTGACAAAGGAAAAGACACTAATGGTGTCGACACTTTACCGGATCCATCATCATCCTCTGTTAGTCTTGCATCGGTTAATCCTTTGTTTGGACCACTTCAGATTGAGAAACCCACGTTTGAATCTATATTACACCCTTCTAAGAGAACTATCTACAAATCTACCTTTAATCCTAGTTCACGTGCTTCCCAAAACTACAACATTGTTGAAGATTTGGCTCAAGCACCGTGTGTTATGTCTGCATTAGAAGTTCTACAGCACTGCCCCAGTCAACGTAGAATGATCTTGAACTCTCTTGGTGTTGTTGATCCTAAGTCGTCCAATCAGATCATGTTTAACCTGGATAATTATGCATCTCAACTCTCCCACCAACTTTCTTTCCAAGTTGATGTTGTTGTTTACAATCAACAAATCCATCGAACTATTCTGGATGAGGGAGCCTCAACTTGTGTCATGTCTTTAGCGTGTTGGAAAGGTTTAAAATCACCAGCACTCAACAAATCCCCAATTATGTTACGCACCTTCGATGGGCGAGGTTTTCATCCCCATGGGATTTTACAGTCCCTGCCCATCCAATTGGGTGAAAAAATTGTTACTGTTGATGTTGAGGTGGTCGATGCTCCCCTTCATCACAACTTGTTACTTGGAAGAAGTTGGTTTTATGCTATTACTATCGTTTCCTCGTCGGTCTTTCGATGTGTACAATTTCCTCACCAGGGAAAAGTTGTCACTGTTGATCAGTTGGATTTTTGCATGATCGATGCTCGCGCTCCCTCTACCAACAATATTCCTTTCTTGGGAGACCACAAGATCATGTATGAAAGCATTGGTGTTGGCTTACTGAAATATTATAGCCTCATGGGTACCTTCCCTACACCACTTCCACTGACTACACATAATATTTCCAACGTCGATATGATTTCGACCGCGGCTTATCAATCTTTGGAATCATCTGACCCTTGGATTGTACCTCGTCTGTTGGGATTCGATGCACTAGGTGACACCGTGCCACTTAGTCCAGCCAAAATGTCATATGTTTCTACCCAATCCACTTCTCACTCGTCAGATGCCCAACATCTATTGGCATTTGACAGTTCCTCGATGCAATCACGGTTGAGTTCCTTGTCGTCTGCGATCGACTACATGTGCCCAAATTTTCCTTCAGATGAATATATTCCATAAATGTTTCACATTGACAAGTCTCCTCGGGATAATAACTATCACCGATCCTCTTTTCTTCTCCCTCGTGAAGAAATTTGGGCAGATATACCGTCTATCTCCCCTCCAAGTGTTGATTTTTCATCATCTCCCATGATTTCAACTTCCAACGATTTGGATCCAGTAGTGGACATGGTAATTTCTTCGGTAGGATTATTGGAGCCTGATCTCCTTACTCCTATTGCGGCCCTCGACATGTGTTCTTTCTCGAGTGATTATCTTCCATCCAGTGAAGATCTCATGGTGGCCATGACCATGTTTTATCGATTAACATGGTACCCTTCCAGAGCATTATCCTCTTAGAAGCCATGATCCAGATGAAATCATGAGCATAGTTTCTCTTCTCTTTGGCAAGCTCGTTAAAAAATGAAATAGAGACCTTGAGCATAGTTCTTTTCCTATGTCTAGCTCATTAAAAAATGAAACAGTCACCTCTCTTGAACCTTCTTTTCATCCACCCTTCTCCTTTTTCTCTTCTACTAGAGAAATTGGTGACGACCTCAGAGCCGATGAATGAATTGAAGCTTGGAGGGAATGTCTCCAGCCTTTGATGATCTTTCTGGAGTTAAGCCACTAGTTTTCAAGCTGGGTGCATATCGAGCTTACTCTTTGTTCTTTCTTGTGCTCGTAAATACATGAGAATGCATCTGGGTAGACTTTTATCTCTTTTTCGGACCTATATGGATACACGAAAAAGGAACCCCTTGGAGTCTTCTTTAAGCTCTTTTCAGACTCTCTAAACATGAAAAGATTGTCGAGTGATCTTGCTTCCTTTTCCGCTTGTTAAACGGTTTGAAAGGGTGTCTTTCGAGTGATAATTTATCTCTTTTTCAGCCTCGCGAGACTAACATTACGAAAAAGGAAAACATTGGAGTCATCTTTATGTTCTTTTCATACTCTCTAAACATGAAAAGATTACCGAGCGACCTTGTTCTCTTCACGCTCATTAAAGTATTTGAAGAAAATGTCTGTTGAGCGATAGTTTATCTCTTTTTCGGTCTCATCAGACTACTTTATGAAAAAGGAACTGAGAGAGTTCTTTTTTAAGTGTTTTTCCAGACTCTATAATCATGAAAAACCTTCAAGTTTTCTGTCTTTGGACTCGCTAAAACAAACATCGACAGGACCATACGAGACCGAACCCTTACTTCTTCCAGTTCGTTAAACAAAGGAAGAGGAACTTACTGAAGGTGAGTTATATCAAGCATGTGTTACCCTCCTCGATCTCATTAAATTAAAAAGAGGTACTCGTCTATCTGAATGGGGGAAAAATTGAAAGAAGCAAGACAAGAAGTGTTTTGATAACATTACTAAGTAACTCTTAGAGTCGCCTTTGAACACAACACTTTGTCTTTTGCACACATTATAATCCACTGAACCTCTCCACTGAGCCAATCCTTTGAGTTTATTTCACTCCTCTGGGTCACATGACATAAGTCATAGCATCCACTGCATCATCAAGTTTTGGTCCATGTCATGTTTTTGTTTTCGTGCCTCAGTGTTCAAGGGAAGTATCCACCTCGAGAGTCAGCCGTCACAAATATCTTGTCTCAATACTCGTGTCAGTCCATTTGATCTACCAATTACATCTCTATGTCTGTTTCGTGTCATTGATGGGGGATACATCAAGGCCCTCCTTCAACGAGCCTATTCATGTCGACTTCAACACATTATCCAAGAATTAGACTTAGAAACCAGTTAGTACTTTGGGACCTGCATGCCTCAATGGAAAGCCTCCTAATGTCCGATAATGGGTTTACATCATTGACCTCTGATCGGATGATTCCACTGATGTTAGACTTCAACTCATCCATTCACATTTATTGGAATGTACTAGGGTACCTTGGGAATCATTGACATTAATGGTGATCTCCCTCGCGCTTGTTAATGGTTTACATCATTGACCGGTAATCAAGTGGTTTCTGCCATGTTCAACATCGGGACATCTATTCACATGGTTAGATTCGTACTACATCGGGACTGGTAAGAAGACCCTGGGTTGAGTGATCACTTTGATATGTACTTTTCCCAGGTTGACATGGATTTTCTTTTGAACAATGACACATATACTGTTACATAGATCCACTTTTATTGGTCGTGGCTATGTCTTGTCATCTCATAGATCCACTGTGTATTCTTCGTGGCTACGATCAGTTCAGGTCATGGGAGTATATATCCATAGTGTATTTTCAATGGCTATACCTTTTTATCAATACAATTATGGATCCACAGTGTATTTTATGGCGGCCATATCTTGCAAGTCTTTATCACCCAAGCATAGGTATGCCTGCCTTGGGTTTGAAACATGTCATAATATTTGTTGGATGTTTGTGTGCAGCTTCTGTCAGGTTCTCTGTGTCCATACCCTTTCTTGAAAGTCTACAAAGCATTTCAGTTATCAGTTCTCATCTTCTAACTTCATACTTTGGGGGGCAATCTGTTACACATTGAAATTACTCACTTCGATAGTGTCGCAAGTGTCGTCATTATAAGTGTCACAAGTGTCACATTTTGCTCACAAGTGTCGCAAGTGTCAAAGAAAGAATACTTCCATGATGCCTATGTCGTGCTTATAATGACATGAGAAGGACACTTGAAACACCTCAAACATTTGATTTGGAAGAAGAGAAATGAGTCAACAGGCTTATGAACCTCTTGCCATCTGAAAGCACCCAAAAAACTAAGTTTTTGGAGGGGAGCGCTCCCCTATACCTCTCTCANAGTGTATTTTATGGCGGCCATATCTTGCAAGTCTTTATCACCCAAGCATAGGTATGCCTGCCTTGGGTTTGAAACATGTCATAATATTTGTTGGATGTTTGTGTGCAGCTTCTGTCAGGTTCTCTGTGTCCATACCCTTTCTTGAAAGTCTACAAAGCATTTCAGTTATCAGTTCTCATCTTCTAACTTCATACTTTGGGGGGCAATCTGTTACACATTGAAATTACTCACTTCGATAGTGTCGCAAGTGTCGTCATTATAAGTGTCACAAGTGTCACATTTTGCTCACAAGTGTCGCAAGTGTCAAAGAAAGAATACTTCCATGATGCCTATGTCGTGCTTATAATGACATGAGAAGGACACTTGAAACACCTCAAACATTTGATTTGGAAGAAGAGAAATGAGTCAACAGGCTTATGAACCTCTTGCCATCTGAAAGCACCCAAAAAACTAAGTTTTTGGAGGGGAGCGCTCCCCTATACCTCTCTCAGGAGTGTTGGCACCCCCCTATATGCTATTAGGGAGCGTTATAACACTCATTTTCTGTTTTGCAGGAGTGCTCCTACCCTCAGGAGTGTTGGCGCTCCCCTATACATTACTAGGGAGCGTTATAACGCATTGAGTGCCCTTTTGAGGGAGCGCTACCTATTTTGGGTAGTAGTTGATTTGTTGAGAAGAATGGGGGAAGGATCTTTTCACTCTTAGAAGGCAGTTGGATTCAAATTCTCAATCAAGCCATGATCTTATGACAGATCCCTAACTGAAGGAGGAAAATCCTCAACTCACCCCAAAGATATCTCAAGTTGTTGAGCCTCTCCAAGGCTATATAAGCAAGCTTTCTCATGGTGAAATGGGAATGGAAAGGGAGAATCACGCCAAACTTATGATCTTATAACTTGTGCTAGAACATAGATGATTTGGAAGCAAGATACCTATGATCTCATAGGGAGCAATCGGTGAAGCTATCATAATTCAGATCGTGGATCTTTTGAGCAAGGGGTAGACAAGGAGGACTTGATGAAACTGCTGCAATCTATCTACGGCTGTAAGTAATGTTTTGTCCTCATTAATGTAATTTTATTGTCCTATTTCTTTCTAATTCATGTTCAATCTCACATGAATTTGTCTCTTTAGTAGATAGATCTATTTCAGACTAATATTGATAGAGTAGGAAGTGGTCGTACTTTGTTTGTCTACAGGATCCATCGAGGAGTGAAAGATTGGAGCTCAACTCAAGTCGTGCAGGGACAAACGTCGATTAAAGGTATTTCTCTTCTCCTTCCTTCTTACACACTAGTCCACCTAGATCTAAAAGGAAGTCAGTGACCATGATAAGCACTTTCTGTCTTAGAGTTAAGAGTCTAGCTCTTTGAGGATATTTACCTGTCCGCAGGGAGATTTTCCTTCAACAAAGATATTTTACAATCTCCTATCATAGAGCAGGTGGTCACCATTATGGTTGAAAAGAGCAGTTAGGCTCACCAACAGTGCTAGTGGATAACGAAAATGTATGATGCACTACAACAGATAGTAATAGACACAGAAAGAAGGCAGTGACAACTACACAAGTCAAGAAGTGACTCGGGATGAGTCACGATGTCAGTGTTGGGGTCCTATTGGGCACAAACCATTTTGGGGAAAAAGTCACGACATGGAGGAAATACACTTGGCAGGGAGGCATGTGAGGCACACATGCAAGAAGATGGGAAAGAAAGACAACTGGTAGGAAAAGCAGTGGACGAAAGGAAAATGTGCATGTAGAGGAGGAAAGCGTGCAAGGCCAACATGCAAGAAGACCTAACTATGTTAGGGTTTTGGTAAGAGAATGTAATGGCTGATGAGCCAAAAACATATATAAATAGATACCTAGGAGGTCTAGGGGGGGTTCTGATTATTGAGTGTTACTCGCGTGAGAAGGAGTAACTGGTTTGTAACACGACTGTGATCTAATCCAATATCATAAGTTATTGAGCTATAGAGTGTCATAAGGGTAGATATTGAGGATTATATCATAGGTTAGGGAGCCTGGTGTGATCAATTCTACCGCATAATAGATCTGGACCTGACTGAGGATGAGTTGTAAAGCACGTGATGCTGTAGTTTTGGAACTACCATAATAAAAGAGCTTGAGAGACAGATCTTTGTGGACAAGAGGGGGTGAACCACGGTAACACTTGTCTTCTATGATTGAATTTTTGTGTCCCTTTTACTTTCAATAAGTAGATGTTAGAATGATGTAGGAATGAATTAATGGATCTAAGTACGCTACATGCATGAATGAGAATGACAGTATATTGCTCTAATAATTAGATAGAATTCACAGTGCGCAATTCATAGGTCCCCATTATGTCCTGTACTACAATCATTTGAGCATTGCAGTAACCTAGTAAGACTATCTTGGGTGAGACTACACAGTGCACCACTCTGTGTGCTGCGATGCCTTCTGGTTTACCAGAAGGGCCGATAGTTTTAGAGGCTTTGTTGGATCCCCAGTAGACCTAAACCTGGGTCAAATCATGTTAAAGGTATAACTAAGATAAACAACCAACATGTGGTGTAGACATAAGAGGTTTATAAAGGTCTACATACCCCCCAATTTCCTGCTAGAGTGGTTTCTTAAGTCTCTATAGTCTTATACTTCGAAGGATGTTTCTACATATAAGGTTACGTCCGAGGAAGAAGAAATTTTTAAAGCCTAACAGTTAGATCTTATATATTCTCAGTCTAGGATGTTATATGAGATTATTCCCAATGCACCGAGGTCAAACTATGACCCTAGACAAAAGTCTGGGCCTCATGTCGATGACATTGTAGGCTCTGCCAATGTGAAATATGTAGACTTGGTGACAAGCTAGTTGAAAGAAATGTCTCTAAACCAGTTTGTAGGAGGGCCAGATTCATCTGTGTGCTCCACTCCCACTCAGTCGGAGGATGTACATTATATGTATTTGTCAATTGTTGGTATTCTATTATCTACCCTTTTGTTAGTCTTACCCTCACATATTGACCCTGGTTCAGATTTAGTAAGCCTCCCAACAAAATCCCTGTAAAACTATCGGCCCCTCTAGTAAACCAGAAGGCAACACAATACACGGAGTGTACTATGCAGTATCACCCGAGATATCTCTATGGGTGGCTACAATACTCAGGTGTTTTGAACCTAAGACTGAGCGATATCTGAGGTTGTGCACTGTAAACATTATTCATTCAATCCCATATCTAGTTATAACATTCATTTGATGCATGCATGTGTTGGTCACTATAATTGCTTAATTGAATTAAACAATCAAGTGATACATAAATTATCAACCCAGGGAAGTCTTTTATTTCAAAGATAACCACGCACTATATATGCTTAATTCCAAAAGAAACTTAGTGTTGTAGTAAAGAAACTTATACTAATTATACTTGCTAGAATGAACTGAAGCTCTGAACTAAATCACAGGAAAGTAACTTCCCTATTGCAATTCTTTAAAGATCAATCTAAGAATCCTGGATTACATTAAAATAAT